>DVZL01003281.1:0-14187 GCA_018236625.1 Lasaia peninsularis
TCCTTGTCACTTTGTTCGTAGATAAATATTTACAGGTAAATCATTTTACGTGAAACGAATCCCATTTTCCTAATTAATATGTAAGCAATAAATAATGCCAGGGAAACTGTTGGCCACCCCAAAAGGTTAATTATCGAGCACTGGCAACATTAATGCATTTATATAAACACTTCGCTGCACAAATTGCTACAAAGGAGTATTTAATGCTTTACATTTTCCCAACTACCTTTTAATGTTGAAATACTATTAAAAACCAGTTTACAGAGAATTCTGTTCAAGATTTATCGTTAAAAGAATTGTTTATTTATCGAAACATCTGAAAATTTATAAGCTAGCTAGTCCGTCTGTCTGTCACTAGTCTGTATCTCATGAATCGTGATAGCTAGACAGATGAAATTTTCACAGATGATGTATTTGTGTTGCCGTTATAATAAAAACAATATTATATTAATACAATAATGAAAGTAATTATTTAAGGAGGATCCCATGCAACGTGATATTTTGCAAAGTTGTATTTCGAAAACCAATAGATGTCGCTCTTTATATATATTAAAAACGAGCGAAAACCCCACGGTTTATGGTTAAAACGTCCTCCCTGACCCGTCCGGTGTCCGGGCGAAATGTAAACAATTACCGGGTGCATTTTATTGCTGGTTTTAACCTGACCCAGATACAATAATAAGGCTTTTAAAGTAAACTAAATGCGGTTCAAATGGGCCGTGCATAAGCAATTGAGGACTAGTATAGTTAAAATGCCCCCGCGTAATTTGTCTTGGGATGCGCCTTAAGTTCCATACTATTAATCTCTATTTGAGAGGATAAAATATATGTTAATAATTTAATACTTTACTAGCTATGCCCGCGACTACTTTAGCATTTGAATTTACTTATTTCATATCATACCCTAAGATATCATTTTGAAATTAAATTATAGTTCTTATAACATTAGACATCTTCTAGTAAAAGTCCTGTCATTCCAGAGGTGAAGCAGAACAAATAAAGATAAACGGACAAAAATTGTTATTTTGGTATATGTGCCGTGTATAGTCTGACCATAAATACTGTTACCATTAAAAATAAAAAAAATATTACATTTGAATTTGGAAGCTGTCATTTACAACTTCCATATTTTTAAATATCGAACAAAAGCATACGTTTCAAAAGAAATAAAGGTGACTCCACACATGATGTCATTCATGTCATTCATCATGTAAATGTATATTTTGTTTGTCTCAATGTACATTACAGTTCAGTACAGTTCACTCATGTCACGCTTCAAGCTATCACTAATAAGAATTAAACCATAAAATAACAAATCTTTAAATGAGGATTTCTTGTATAAATATAAGTGTAATTAATTATTTTCTCCGAAATTGACATAGGACATGACAGTAAATGTGCACCCACGACTAGCTGACTAACTAATGAATCGAACCCAGGACCTCGTGCGTCAAATTCAGTCAGCGACTGCGCTCGAGCACATAGGCGATCAATTTACGAAATTGTTTGTGTTTCTATTTTGTTATTGTTAATTAGGTTACATGTGCATCCGCGATTAGCCGATGATATTAGGGTCATGATGTGACAGAGGGCATGTTGAAAAACTTATAAGAACAATTAACTTAAAAAACAACATGAACTACCTTAAAATCTATACGCAGTTACTTTTTACTACTAGAGAATCTGTTTAGTTAGATGTCATTGTTTAGGGACAAAATACCTCAAAAAATACAATTGATGTATTAAAATTTAAACTCATTTAAATTGTAAAAAATGACGTTTAAACTATTATTTTTGGGTTCTGCATCCAAAGGGTAAAATCAAGATCCTATTACTAAGACTTCGCTTTCGTCAGTCTGTCACCAAACTGTATCTCACAAACCATAACAGTTAGATTGCTGAAATTTTCACAGTTCATGTATTTCTGTTGTTGCCATGACAACGTATATATTTATAAAATCAAAAAATATATATATTTAGAGTGGGTCCCCATACTTACATGATTTTTTGTCGTTTTCAAAATATCATAGGGATCCTACCGTGCTCGAGTGCGACTTGCACTTGGCCGATTTTTTTTGTTATATCAGTTGACGTATTTTCCAGATACTTTTTTGACCTGAGAAAGGTCTACAGTCTTTAGGTTCGATAACGGTAGATCTAGAAATTTGAAATCTAGGTTAAATGCTACAGTCATTTTCACAGTGGAAATTGGGTACAGATTCAGATTTGCTTTCTAAATAATTAACAAAAGTGAATAAAATCAAAAAATCACGTTGGTTGTATGGGAACACCCTTTATATATTTATTTTATGTTGCTTCTACTATATGTTGTTATTGAACTAGAAATACGTTTGTCTGTGAAAATTTCAACTGCCTTGCAATCACGATTCTTGAGATACAGCGTGGAGACAGACAGACATCAGAAGGACAGATAGACGGACAGCGGAGTCTCAATATTAGGGTTTCGTTTTTAACTTTTGGGTACGGAACCCAAAAATGATTATTTAAACGTCATCTTTTGCAGATCAATTGAGTTTAAATTTTAATGCTTTAATTGAATTTTTTGAGGTATTTTGCCCCGACTACGACAACAAACTAAACAGATTCTCTAATAGTAAGAAGTAAGTGCGTATAGATTCTAAGGTAGTTCATATTGTTTTTTAAGTTTTTCATTGATTTTTTTCCTCCGTTTTGGTCAAGGTCCTCTGTGTAGAATAGACCAACTGCCTCCCTACCAGGCAGCTCGTAATAGGCGAGCGTAGGTTATCTGGGTCACTACCAACATGACCACTGGTGGTAGAGTGCTGTACAGCAACTCGCCAGGGTAGGGATCCACCGCCTCACTTATTCCTGCCGCCATAATGAAGTCCGGTCCGAAGAGTAGGGCAGCCGGTAGACTTGCACATAAGGTATAACAGCCTGACCATAGGGCAGCGGCGCACCTACAACATCTATGGTGTCTATAGGCCACGGTTGTCAGGAGAACCGTGTGCCTGTTCGCTGTCTTATCCCATAAAAGTTAATTGTCTGCCATCACATCATGGGACTTGATATCATCGCTAATCGCGGGTGCACATGTAGCTTCGTCTACTTTTTCATAGATGTGGGCGTGACAATGTTTCTTTACGAAATAAAACAAAGTAATCCGTAAGTGAAAGCTACTGTTACATCTATTACATGTATTAGAGAATTAATAGTCTAGAAACTCGAATATCATATTGCACAGCACAATGAGGTTGTTTTCACCAATTTGTAACCAAACAATTCGTGACCCGTTTACCTCTCGAATAAACCTAAACCAACTCGCTAGCGGATGAAATGCGAGCTAACGGTATTATGTTTGGTCCAAGCCACAAGTCACGAGCGAGTTCGTGCTTGAACGTTATGGATTTATAAGTTTAAATAGCGGATAGGCAAAGTTTGTTTCGTTTAAAAATGCCGGTATTTTCGTCTAAAACTACCTTCTTATTGATTGAGAAAGAAGTGACAACAGAATTAGTTTAGTCAGAGTTTGACATTTTTACAAATTATTTTACAAATTATTTGTTCTGACTAATTTGACGTGACTAAAAACTATTTTATTTTTTATTTCATTTGAAAAAGGTACCATGTACTTAAAGTGTAGTGAACTGCGATAAGATAATACCATTGCCAACTAATGTGTTTGATATTAACCTTGTGTTTTGCTTTGTTTTTATTTCATAGAATTATAACATTGTAGTTATGCCATAATGATGATAAAAAAATTGGTCAAGTTGCATTAGAATTTTGCTACCGGCAATATATTCATTTTTATTTCGATCCACAATGTTACATGCGATTTGCACTAACAGTCATATTAATAAATATACGAAAACAACATTTTTTAGAATTTTTATCTCTTTGTCTATCAATTTGTTCCAGTTATTCTCTGGAACTACTAAACCGATTTTAATGGGACGATACGTATTATACAATATACGATATAAAGAAAAATTCAAACCTGGACGAAGTCCGGCGGGCATATGGAAATTGTACCTAAAACGCTATTTCGTCAGTGAAATGATTTAAATATTTTTCGCTCGTCTTCTATAACCTAAACCGGAGCAGTTAACGGTTCGCGACGCGCGCGCAGCTCCGCGAATGCAATTGTCTATCTCTTTTTTATCGAACCTATCATATACATAAGAGGGAGATGGCAAAACAATCGCCATTGAAGTCTGAGAAAAGTGATATTACATTGTAATTAGTAACAAAGCATGATTAATGAAGAGAATTGGTCGTAATAGAGTTTTAAAAAGATTATACGTGTAGGTCTATAAATGTAGAAGTTACGATTTTTTTTCTAAAAGTGAAAAAGTTTTTTTGCTCTGGTAAACATTTTGGTTTTTGTCGACTACTACTTGTTCGCTTTCCGCCGTCGATATCTACATAGATATCTTCACGCCAGGTCCCTTGCCTGGTAGACAGAGAGTATGGAGTGCCAAATGTCCCTACATACCTGCCTTGCTTCCTCCACATTCATCATTCTCTTCATGCATACACGGTTTCGGAGAGTTTTGACAATAAACAAGCCATTTTGTCGTGGAATGTAGATTTCAATAGCCAAACCCTATTGGGACCACTTTTTACCTATTTCTGTCGTCACAGTATTAGTATTTGCCATTGTCATGTTCCGCTAGATTCTAGGATAGACTCACAAAAACAAAACACTCATGAAATGTTCTTAATTTAGAAAAACTAATGTAAATGACGGGATTCAAATCTGGACTACTGGAAATAACCAGGTCCAAAGCGGTAATCATTTTCAGGCTCAGGCATGAAGGCTTTCATCGAGCACCGTGGTTCTCTTGCAAACTTATTGCGTTGAAATGATTATTTTCTTAAAACCTGGGTCAATTTATAAAAATAATCCTTATTTGTAATCTTAGATCAGGTTGAATTTGTATACACAAATCCATGTTTCCTTTGGGTGTTCTCTTCCACCGTTAGACCACTCAGAATGTGTACTTAAGTTAGAAAAACTCATTGCTACATGGTGGAATTCGAACCTGGACTATTAGTATTACAAAAATTTAAACCTAACATATTATACGAGATTTTTATTATCTATGGTATCTATAGACTATATTTTTACTATTATCTGATAACCGTAGGAAATCTTATAAAAATAAAAATGAATCTCTAAATTTGATAAGTACAAAACCCGAGAACGGTTGAATCAATTTGGGTAATTGCTTTTTTGTTGTATTTGACGACGTCAGAGAAATGTTCTTATGGAGAAAATAAACTAAAAAATTTCAAGAAACATAGAAATCCATGTTGGGTGGTACCAAGTTTGCCGGGTCGGGTAGTATAAATTTAAATGTGGTTACGGCAAGTCAAGGTATAAAATAAAATCAAACATAAATATCTCACACAATCAAGTGGATAGTATCAGTGGTGGGCCATCCTGTCGGTGTTCCAGCGCACCACTGACTTGGCTACTCGCCAGTCCGGGGAAAACCCTTACCAACATGATTGTCCTCACTGTAATAGCAATGTGACAAAGGAAAATAGTGATGTGCCATATGTAGATGTCGATAAATTTTTATTACAATCGGGGTGGATTGTATATTCTCTATTTTATCGTTGAGTTTCCAGCCAGTGATATAGCAAAATTTAACGTCTGTAATTTGCAATGTTCTCTGATGGTACAAGAGAAGAAATACTTGTCAAATTTAGGTATTTAAAATAACATAAGTTAACGTCGATAGGCTACATGTGTTAAACAATCAAGAGGTTTATATTGTGGTGATATTAATATAATCCAAATAAAGTTACGTTGCGAATCACTACATATTATATAAAACAAAGTCGCTTACCATTCAGACTGTTCGTATGTGTGCTTAAATCTTTAAAACTACAAAATAGATTTTGATACGGGTTTTTAATAGATAAGAGTGGTTAAGAGGAATGTTTATATGTGTATAATATGCATAATATATACCCGTGCGAAGCCGGGGCGATGAGCTAGTACGATATATAAAGAATTGGTCTTGTTGAAATAATGATTTGTTAACTCATATGTTTTGCACAGTGATTTCAGTAACAGTTAGACTAGTAAGGCTGCTTTATTAGATACTAGCGGTCCCGGCGAACTCAGTACCGCCCAGTTCATGCCACGTAATTTCTAATAATTTTTTTTAATGTCAACGGTTGATATACAATTTCCGACATAAATAAATCCAAAAATACAAAAAATCTGAAAAATAATCCGGCCGTTATTGTATTATAAATATTTTTATATATAAAATACTCGTGTCACAATGTTCGTTCCCGTACTCCTCCGAAACGGCTTGACCGATTCTGATGAAATTTTGTGAGCATATTCAGTAGGTCCTAAGAATCGACCAACAAATTTTCATACCCCTAAGTGCACGGGGCACGGGGCACGGGGCACGGGGTCGCCGGGGCAGCTAGTGATATATATAATATTATGGTAGTAATAATAAGCATAAATAATAACTAACACGACTTTTTTTTAGCTTTGACCGCGCCCTCATCTACGTTTACATTTAGTTATATAAAAGTTGCCTAACTTACTCCTCATTACATCAGCTATCTACCGTTAAAATTAGTGCAGCCATTCCAGAGATTATCCGGAACAAGCAGACATAGATAAAGATAAAAATTCTGAAAAATATTATTTTGGATATACTTACATATATACAGTCAGTAGAGAAGCGGTCGTTTTATTTTACAAACAGACACTTCAATTTTATTTATTCATGTATATCATTGTACACCCATTTGTATAATTATCAAGATGGGTAAATTCTTTAATATGTGGTTGGTAGTTGGTACCGGGTGCAAATCTGATGCAATAAATATTATTAAGTGGTAGGCACAATATGACTCGTCAGTGTCCGGAGATAACTCTTACAAACATTGCTTTGTCATTGTAGTAACACAATGACAAAAGTAATAGGGACGTGCCATCGATATTTATATAGACTGTACTATTGTTATATCTTAAAAGTTCTGTGTGTAGTCAGAACGTTAAAGATGTATACATTGTACAATGTTATTAATTATTATTTTGTTTCGTATCATAGAAAAAGAAATAATTGTAGCCATCTGAATGAGCTCGTTAAATTTTAAATAGTATTTCATAAAGTTTGGTGAAATGAGAAAAACCTTAAACTATAACATTTGAGCGGAACCTCAGGCCCTTGCTATTACTATTTATATTTTTCACCAAGTATTAATCGAAGGAATGTCTTATTTGTTATACTTATATTATTTATGAAAATCTTATTTGTTTTCAAAGTCATCTTTAAAAAAAATTATTGTGAAAATTCAATAAAATGATTTTTTATAGATATCCAATTGCACTGAAAGAATATCAGAAAGAATGGACATGATAAATAATGAAGGAAAAACTTCGATATTATTTTCTCGTTTCAATTGAATTATCATCAAATTTAGATCTAGCTTTTGAAACTTTTTAGCGAGTCACGAACGTCGCCGCTGCTGGAGATAATGACCCAATTTGTGAAAATGCGAGCTTGCGATAATACCTGTCATATGAAGGTGCTGAAACATACTTAGTCTTTACGTGATATTATATGTTGAATATTCAATTCTATTGGATATTGTGTGGAGCGCAATGCTGACACTAAATGTTCTATACTATACTAGCTGTCTCGGCAAACTTGCTACCGCTAGAGCACTAAGAGGTATGAAAAATAAATGTTGACCTATTCTGAGAGCCACCCAAAATGTAATGAAAAGAAGGAACGGAACGGGATACAAAGTATTCCGTCTCCTGGTTTCAAGCTAATTACCCACCATTTATAAGCCTAATTGGTTCAACCGTTCTAAGAATATAAGATTATAATAAAAATAAATATAATAATTTGGCAATTCTTTCATAGGTCAATCTTTTTTACAAGAAACTTTTTCATCATAACATTTTACTTTAAGGATCTACTACGCAGTGGCGTAGCGTAGTGGGGGCTACAGGGGCGGCCCGCCCCGGGCGACACTTTTTAGGGGGCGGCAAAATTTAACCACAATAAAAACATTTTGTAAATATTTGAACCATTTTATATTTTTATCGCAACAACAGTCGACTCTGTCTAAAGATTCTCTCTGTATAGGTTCTCGCTGTCCAAAAAACCCTGAATGTAATCTAGATAGACTAAGCATCTGATCAAATTGACGAGCAGGATTCCAAGCTGGAAAGACTTCCACTGCGGACTCTCGTTGCTCCTACAGGCAATGAAAAAGAATTGATTAATGCAGACTCACTTGGATTATTTAAATTTATTGTTAAATCCAAGCTGGAAGATACTCTGCCCAATATTTTAATAATGTTCCGAATATTTTTCACAGTTGCTATAAGCAATGCCAGCTGTGAGAGAAGTTTTTCAAAATTAAAATTGATTAAAAATTATTTAAGATCTAACTAATTTGGCTATTTTGTCTATTGAGCCAGAGGTGTGTGATGCGATAGACATTGACGGTGCAATAAAAAAATTTGCTCTTAAAAAAAGTAGACGTATAAATTTTTAATTAAAGACGTAAGTTTCATTTTTAATTGTAACAAATACTCATATTACTTTTCAATAAAAATAAAATATAACATTATAGTGTCGTTCTGGTTTTAATTAAAAATTGATTTTATCTAATCTTGTTGATCTTCAAGGTGTATCGAGTGTTAAGTGATAGGTACCTAAGTTATATCAATGTATCTAATTGGTTAAAGAAAAATATTTTTTGTATTAATAATCGTGATTGTAAAACTTAGATAAACTTTTTTCTGCTCTCCGGGCGGAAAGTGTCAACTTTCGTCCCGCCGCGCTAAACGAAATTGCCACTTTCCGTCTCCGTCGAGCAGAAAAATAGTACCTATTCTCTCCTCGGAAAATAAAGTAAGAAAGCCTGCAATGCAATTGTTGAATCAACATATGATCTGAGACTTTTCTTACTTTCCTTCCCTAGGGAGGAAATATACTATTATTTAAAATCTAACCTGTATAATACAAAATAATGATGACTGTTCTCGCCGAAAAGTTCTCTATAATCAATGTATGTAATGTATAGTATAGGCACATTAAATTTAAATACCTAAATAAGAGGGTGGCAAAATTGTCTTCCGTCCCGGGCAGCCGACACTCACGCTACGCCACTGATTAAAAAGGAAGGTTTTTAGGTATAAAACATGTATAGTATACCCGTGCGAATCCGGGGCGGGTCGCTAGTATTATTATAATTACTATCTGGAAATAAGCGAGTAGCAGGAGAGAAATAATTAGTATCGCTAACTTAAAACTTGGCCATCCTCTCTTTCTATGAGTTTTGTGAAAAAATATAAAAAAAAACTATTACGTATGGGGAAAATGTATTTTGTCCCCTTTAATACCTTTAGGTTCATTAGTATTTCAGATAGATAATAAAAACTAGGCTTCCAGCTATCCTTCGGGTTAGTGAGAAAAAATATTACGTGTATGGGAGCGTTCGAGTATTACTTGCAATTGCTGGATGGATGGATGGCTCTTGTAAAACGTTACGATGCGTTACAGGGCCAGGAGGTGGGTGCGAACAACGTGTTACGTAACATCTTTTTATTTATAAAGGCGCAATCTAAATTTTTTAGCGAGTTCTCGATACTTTCTGAAACATAGTTGTTACTTATATCGGTAGAATGCGCATTTGGGCATTACGTAACGTTTTGGGAGAGGGAGAAGGGGTACATTACAATGTTACGGCACGTTACATGAGGGTGAGGGGATCGAAATCTTCAAGGATAGGGTTACGTAATACTTGAACGCTCCCTATCTTAGTAGAGAGAAGATGGGAGAGAGGTGTAGATAAGGGTCGCCAGTAAGCTAAATGAACTACTGCAATCTCATTTCTCTATCTAAGTCGGTAGTTCCGCTTACAGCAGCCGTATGCCTCACCTACTCTATGTATGATAGGACCTGATTGTGACACTCTCACGTGCCAGTCTAGAGGGTAGAAGAACAAACTTGCACATTAGGCTTAACGCCCCAGCCATAAGACAGCAACGCACCTATAATCTCTATAGTGTGTAGTCCCCGGTTCCTTAACCAGATCATAGTATACTAACTTTTTTTTTGATAGAGTTTTTTTGATCGAGGTTATTCTTAGCTACAATTTATGAAAATCTGCCCCAGCGTTTAAACTCAACAGCTTATGAGACCTAATATTTGAAGTAATTAAATATGTTGGTGGAGTTGGTCTAATGATAGAGCTCGAACTTAGAAAACGTAACTCTGGATTTTCTACTAGTAAGCCCACAGGAATGTATTTTAACCAATCAACAATCGGGGGTATTAACTTAACGCTACTGCAATAGTACCTAAGTATGCGAAAGTGGATGCATGTAGGTACCCGGGGCGATCTCGATTGAAATTCCATGACCAAATAGTTCACGTATTATCCGCGGGTGGGGTAGGTCTGTGAAACTGGCACGTATGCGTGAAGATAATAATAAACGTGGAGGAAGCTAGACAAATAAGCAAGGATCATGAAATTTGGCTCTCGATACTCTGCCTACCCTGCAAGGGTGTGTGTAACTACAATAACACTGTGTTGGTCCGGGTTCTCTGTCTAAAATAGACTAATTGCCTTCCTACCAGGTCACTACCAACATGACCACTGGTGGTAGAGTGCTGTGCATCAACTCGCCCGCCTTACCTATTCCTATCACCAAAATGACATTGTCACTTTCCGGTCCGGAGGGTAGGGTAGCCGGTAAACTTGCACATAAGGTCCAAAATCCCGACCACAGAGCAGCGGCGCACTTTCAACGTCTATGGTACTGTAAGCCACGGTTGTCTCTTACCATCAGGAGACCCGTGTGCCTGTTTGCTGTCTTATCCCATAAAAAAAAAAACAAGAAACTTTGTAGTACGTTCAATAGTTATTAATCATAAATTATGTTTTTAACTTTTCAAGATTAGATAAATTAATTGCATATAACAGAAATCTTTAAAAAAGCGTAGGTTATTTTAATTTTATTCGTGTCATTATTAAGCAAATTATAGATGTTTTATAATTTAATGTGCAAAAGTGCATAGGTACGGTTTATATAGATCATAGATCAATAGCTATCCCGTATATTATAACAAATGATTTGATATTAGAAATTGATGATTAGTCAGTATAGTTAAGACTTATAACAGACTTTAAATAAAGTAGTTTCACGTCTATTATTCCCAAAGTGGTAGGCAGAGGAGTGATAATATATCGACGACTCGTAAGTAAAGTACATATACTAAGAACACCCACGATTAGCCAAGATACTAAGGCCCATATTGTGATAGGTGACAAGTCTATCGCCACTTCGGCCCCATTCTAATCCCGGGCAATGTGATGCTTACTCAGACCAAGCTGAAAAACATTTAATAAAAGTTGCCCGACCTGGGAATTGAACCCGGGACCCTATGCGGCTAACGGTCTTAACAAGCGACAGCCGCGACCGTTACACCACAGAGGCTTTAATTTTGATTTTGAGAATTGTACCAAGCTTTAAAATCAAACATTTTAAAAACAAAAGAAATGCGGGGAAATTTTGTAATAAGGAATATTGAAGATCTTTCTTAAAAACTTTCCATTTAGTTTTCTCGTTATTAATGATTTGCTACTAATAAAGTGATAACTGGTTAAATATATTTATGATCTATAACTAATGTGAGCCTTTTTTTCAGATCAAAGCGGGACATCTACGAAATTTTGTATATAAATAAATACATGTACTGTAGGGTACGTCGGTGTAAGATGCCATTAAGTGCAAAATGTAAATATATATTTTAATGTAGACAATTAAATAGGTTTAATTGTCTACATAAATAAAAAGTGGGACATTTTTGTTCTCATTGGGGACAGTGGGACAGACAGCCTGGACGTGGGACAATCCCGCCCAAAGCGGAAGGTATGGTACGTTATGTATAGTTTTCTTCCCGATAACCCCAACATGCCCACCATACTACACCATCGCTGTCGACGCTGACGAAGAACACTTTCAGGTCCGGCGTTTGACGCCACAGAATCTTGAATTCCTCCTATTAATCAGAACGCAGCACCGGGCCGAGGTTCGATCTCCCGGGAGATAGTTCCTGGTGTTGGCATTGTAGAAAATCCCAACCCATTTTAATATTGATTTCTCGGGCTGAGCACAAAGTTCGGTGAAGTTGTAAAAACCACTCGGTTAGCAACAAGTTAGTCCACGTTATGTAGAATAACAGTCTAACCATTTCTAATTTTCGTCAAAATATTAAATAAATTGGAGGTTTTGTTTTTCTACTATTAAGTTGCTCAATAGTTACACTTTTTTTTATTAACCTTTTTAAGGGCTTCGGTAATAGTTAAAAATATTTAACATTATGTCTTATCGCGTTAAGTTTCTACAAAGTCTATTAAGTTCTACTATTATAATATTCAAATAATAACAGCCTGTTTCTTTTACTGATAAATTAAGTTTATTTAGAAATTTGCTATATTTATAATGAAGGCGTTTCAGAAGTAACGTTTTGAAGTATCGCTGTCTCCAGTAATTGGTCGGTAGTTCGCCAATTGATGAATAGGTAACAAAATTCTTCATAACCTACGTCCTACAACCCATAAAAATGGTTTTTATAATCAAACATTTCAAAGTTTCAACTTAACATAAATTTGAATATTAGCGTGTTTTTAGGAAATAGTAGCTGTGCCCATGATTTTTTACACATTTCTAAAATGAAAGAAACCTAAGCTGTTCCTTATTACATCAACTGTCTGCCAGTGAAAGTTCTGTCAAAATCTGTCCAGCCGTTTGAGATATTAGCGGGCACAAACAGACAGACGGAAAGATAAAAGTTCAAAAAAATGATATTCTGATATGTGTACCTTGTAAACATTCACATGCATATAGTACAAAGCGGTTATTTTAATATTAAATATAGATACTCCAATTTTTTTTTGTATAAATAAATAAAACAAATGTACAAATATACAATATGATAATAATATACTTTTTTTAAATAAAAATAAAATAAGTTGTAAAAGTTATGCACGGGTCTAAAGCTTTCGGTGTCTATAGCCTGTAAAAGAAACAAAAAAAATGTACGATTTTTTCAAATTTGTAAGATTTTTTTCTCCAACGTAATCCAAGTCTATCTATTTGTTTAAAATGTAAAACATTTTTGATATTGATATGGTAATAACTTACGTAACAACTTGAGACAGAAGGTCCCTTAAGAAGAGACTAAATAAATTAACCGACTTGGTATTATATCGATCTCACAACTTTTTACGGTAGTAAAAATTGAGCTGCGAGACTTGGTTTTTTTACAGGATGTTTCTGATGGGATCTCACTTCTTTTCGTAGAGTCCTACTTTTTTCCTTTTCGGTACCCTTGGGAAATTGTTCGCGATGAACATACGCTCTATTAATAATTTCAAATTCAGTTTTGATCCGACTAAGGTTGTAAACGTCATGCAAACGACTAAGGTCGTAAGCGTCATCAATATTTGTTATTAAAGATGTTTTTTAAATTAATCTATTATTCTACTCTAATAAATAAAATTTGAGTGTCTGTAGGTAATATTAAAAGAATGGCATTTACGAAATGCATATGTATGCTTACAAGGTAAATATACAAAATCTCTCTGTTTCTCTGTTTGTACCCGCTAATCTTAGAAACGGCTAGGCCGATTTTGACGGGACTTTCATTGGCAGACATCTGATATAAAAAGAAATGGCTTAGGCTACACTTATTTTAGAAAAGTATATAAGTAGTACATTGAAATATAATGTCATAAAATAATAATTATTTAAAAACGCGAACAAAGTCGCGGGCACATAATATGGCGGATTTTATTATTAATCTTCTTTCTTTCATGTTAATTGGTAATTTCGAGCTATTTATTTATGCACATATCACGTCTTGCAGACCTCTGCCTACCTCTTTGGGGATATAAGGCGTAAAGTATTTTTTTACCCCCCTCCCATCATGCCTTATACATCTAGGTACCTGTCAGCAACTATTATTTCATTATACGGGTACAATAATTCATAACTGCAAATATAACTTTGTATTATCATACATTTATATGGGACTAGCGGACGCCCGCGGCTTCACCCGCGTGGATATCGGTTACCGCTGCAAAAAGCCTACTCAAGAAAGACATGGTCAGCTAAATAATTCGCAGGTCAAT
>DVZL01003282.1:0-14183 GCA_018236625.1 Lasaia peninsularis
CCATGTCTTTCTTGAGTAGGCTTTTTGCAGCGGTAACCGATATCCACGCGGGCGAAGCCGCGGGCGTCCGCTAGTGTCTTATAAAACTAAGGTTTACTTCAAATCTCTTAAAGGCTTTGAATTTAATGTAACAAACTTACTTTGGGATTAAGCATAATGGTACATAAATGGTATACTCAAAGTAACAGCAAACTTATTCTTCGTTAATATCTTTCCCACTTTTTATAGTAAGATATTCTAAGCTATCCAGTTTCATATAATGATCCCACTTTCCCACTATCTGCCTCGTCATAATAATGATATCTCTTCCTTTTTCACTCCAACTTCCTATTTATTTCACGGTCAAAAACAGCTTTAGGAAGCTGCTTAGCTAAAATTCTAATTGTTTATAATAATTAACCATATTTATAACGATGAATCCCGAATGAAGTATTGTAGTATAGTTCAGTTACTGTTAAAGTAACAGTATTTCAATTTCACTATATTAATTTAATTTTCATTTCCTAAAAGTTGTTTACACCTAGATACTGTAACTTAGAACAATAAATGCGAATAAAATTACTCATAAGTGTATCAACGAAGTTGTCATGTAGAATAAGTGGCTCAATAGAGGTTAATTGGAATAAAAATAATCAGAGATGAAACCATAAAAATAAAACAACGAACTCCACTCAAACACATATATTTGTTGTTTGGTATTTTTTTAATTTTTGGTGCTCCATTTTAGTTGTGTTTCACATTAAATTATAAATTAACACTAATTACAATAGGGCTTCGGGAACGGGCACAGCCTCCGTAAATGGGCAATCGGGAGCTCCGTGCGCTTTCCGAAACCCAGGCAATGACCTCGGCGCAATAAATAATAAGGTACAAAAGGAATTCAGCTTAATACCATCCGATGGTTTCCACACTCTCAGACACTCTCCACACGATAGTCTTACACTAAAATATCACTAACTATACAATTTGCGGACATCCGCGTGCACTGATTGGTTAACGTCATACGTCGGTAAGTTTATTCGAAGTGAGATCCTTTCATCTTCTTGATAGCATTGGTGAGGTGGAGCATTTCTGTGTTTAATTGCCAGATGAGTGTTTCCAACTTGTCTACAGAGTCCAGGACCTCTACGCGTTCGGTGTGGGGGTTGAAACGGACCTCGAAGGGCCTTGACATGGTGGAGACCCAGCGTCTAAAACAAGGTAATAACTAGATTAGGATAGCTTTAAACAGGTTTCTATTCACGTAACCTTTTATAATAATATAATAAAATGATGGTGGTTTCAATATTCGATGTATGACTTGGCAAAGGTTAGCGGATAAATATTTTAAAATTGGTTACTAGAGACACTTAAGGTTAAAACAGAAACTTATTTTAAGGAAAGATTGATACTGATTTGGTGCTTTGTTTAGTATTTATATTTTCGTGTCATATCTTCATATCCGATGAGATTAAGGTTCACTCTATTTGTAAGGTATAGTGTCTTTGTATTATTTTTTTTCGTCGTATCTTATATTTAATTTTTAATGATAAAATAATAGCATTGATTATGTCAAAGTGTAATAGTTATTGAGTGTGTTTTTTTTCAAATTACCACCTAATCAATAAGAAAAATTGATCACTAAAGACAGTGAAAAATGCCACCGTAAATTTGTAGTCACAGGAGACCAAGACGAGCATCAAGAATAGCACATTAAGATAAAGGTTACAGTTATTGAAGCTTATGATGATGCTTACCTGAATTTATCTTTGGCATCTTCGAAACTTTCAGCCACGTAGTAGATCGGTTGATATTCTTGGTCTTGGTAAGGTTGTACGGATGTGGAAGCCGGTTCGAAAGGACGTAATTCTGGTTTATCACTCAGTGCATGCAGCAGTTCTCCGATGGATGATAAGAGAGCAGCTCCATATGCCTTCAACTGCTGATTTTCCTTGCACAAGCCAAATTCAACAGTGAACCAGTACACCTAAAAATGAAATTATTCGTCACCAAATATCTACACTTATCCATTAAATATTAAAAAAAAAATAAACAGTGATATAAATTCGCAAATGCTTTGACGCAACAATTTTCGCACAGCAGATATATTTAAAAAAATAATAAAGAAAATCCAACGGCGAAATAATTCAAAGAAAAGATTGGGATGTCTTTATATGTCAATTAGACAAACTTTTTAACCAACTATAAATTATATATAAATTCTGAAAACATTACACTTCAGATTTGGATAGTTTTTTAAAAACACATTATTTTAGAGTCGTACAAAAAATTTTACTCAAATTTTTAACTTACCGTTGAGAGTTTTTCAATTTCGCTGTCTGACGCACCCAATGACGCCAAACCAATTTCTTGAGAGAATTGAGCAAAGCTTGGATCAGCAAGCAATGGAATATGCCCAAGAAGTTCGTGAATGCAGTCGCTAAAAGAAAAATTTTAAATTATTCATTCGAAGATATAAAAAAATATTTTTTTTTTGACGCGTTCTTAAGAAAACTAAGTCTGACGCGAAGTGTATTAAACTGTGTCTGACGCGTAATGACTTAAAAGCGATTTTACGATTTTTAAATTTGTTTTACCCATGTTTATTTTATGTTGTCTTATTCCTGTTTAAGGCGTTTAGTGTGCTGTGGACATAGAAGACTTGGTACTACTTCGTTATCAGCCCACTATTAACATCTTTGGTGTCTCAAGTATCACGTGTATTCTACTTTAAAAAAATTAAGTTCATAGTAACAAAATACGTTCATATTTTAAGTTCATAGTGCAAATAAAATATGTTATTGACGCGTCGGTACTTGTCTTCTATAACACCTAATATTATGATCCGATTTAATATCTGAACAAATAAAAATGTTCATACGATATTATACGAGTAAACTTTTTTTGCGTACATTTAAAACTTACAATTAAATTACCAGAAGTAACTTACAATTACGTTAAAATCAGAGTCTCGATTTTTGAAACTACAATACATATTATTATATATGTTAGAGGAAGAAATTCCAAAGGAAAATAAATTAAGATGGCAAGATGTGAATTACTATAGCCTCACGCGAAGCAAACCGTGATTGCTATAAATTTCAAACTTCACTATTTCATTATCTATAAAGTGCATTTTCTAGTTTGCAGGAACGTAGAAGCTGTGAAATATTGTGTTAACTGAATCAGCCTTTGATGTTTAAAAGGACGCTTTTGGTTAAACTAAGTTACAACTCAGGCCCATAATAAAGTTATGCTTCTATCAAAGCGTTCTCTTCAACCTAATAAAGTGCCTGCTAGGTTCACTAGTAAATGCCTTTAGATGAATAAAGATAATAGTAATGGTTGACATTGAAAACCGATAAAGCGGTCAAACACACGTCGTGTTTTATCGATTAGTTAATATACGCCTAAATGGACTATCCAATTAAAAATACGTACCTATCAGGTTTTTACAAAAAATAAACCTTCGGATTTGCGAACTATGGAAGCGAAGTCAGTTAATACAATTGATTTCCGCGTTTTACAAAGTATGTGAACACAAAAATTTGTAAGTACGGAAATAACAGCATTTGCAAATGACCTTATGCGTTAATTTCTAACTGTTATTGTAGTAATGAGAAAATTATCTAGGAAGTGAGATAAAAATATGCTTACGGCTCAGGCGTGTGGAATGGTGAATTAGAATGGCGGACGTATTGTGTAGACTGGAATACACGGAAGGCTAGCGAAGCCAGGAAATCGCGGGCTGTTAGCAGACCAGCAGCTGGGCGGAGAGTGAAGCCGGTGTGCTTGCGGAGGAAGTTGCTAACATCCTCCAATTGTGGGATGCGATGAGGCACAAAGATGTCAGCCGCTTGCAATTTCCCGAACGCCGCCTTGTATTCTCGGCAGGCGTGTTTTGGCATTAAATCAACAACAGTGTTGAATACTCGCTGCCAAGTAGAGTTCTCTGATTCAGTGTAGGTGATGGAGGGGATTGGATCTCCGTATTTGTAGGCGAACGCAATTTCTGCGATATCCTTCCTGCGAGCTCTGTATTCCTTGTCCGCGAATCCTGGATGGTTCATGTCTAATTCTGGTTCATATTTAGTCATGAGATGATTGCAGTTATCCAAATCTGAGGCATGACGTGGGAACCACGGGGTTTTGTTTGAGATATTATCAGAGAGTAGATTGACACCAGCGAATGATGTAGACTGGCGAAGAGATCTGATGAGTTGCAATAGGTTGATGCGTGACATACTGACTTTGACAAGAGCGTCAAATTGGATGCCAGATGCTTGGGATGGCCTTGTTTCCAGATGTTCAACACAGCCTTTGTAATTGTCAATGGTCTTAAGAATGCGAGCTAATGATCCCATTCCTTCTCGCATGCGAAGGAGTAAAGCAGCCTTTTGAATGGCTTGCTCAGCTTCCGAGCTCTCACTAGCTGCATTTTGTAAAATGACCTCTTCTTCAGTGAGAGTGTAATCTAAAAGCAAAAATTAGAGTTTCGTTCAAAAAACTGCGAATAATTAAAAAATGTTACCTGGTTAGTGAATTATACATGAATTTTACGATAAAATAAAGAAATATATACCTATTCAATTGATTAAAAGTTTTTTTTTCAAAAATAATGAAAATAAAAGTTATAAGACTAAATATTAGTATTTTAAGTTTAATATTCATTTGATAATAAGTATTACTTAAGCCTATGTCAAAAATAATATGTTAATACTGAAAATAATGTGTGGAAATAAAAATATTTTTTACAAAGTTCTCGAAAATGCTTACCATCATCACACTTTTCACCATAGTCATTTACTGCTTCCGCTATAAAAGAATAAAAAAAAATAAAAAAATAAACTCAATAAATTAATAAGTAAGAAAAAATCAACATAAAAATAAATAAACTTTAAAATAAAGAAAGTTAATTCTAACCATTCTTATTGCCTTCGACATGTGGACCATCCTCGACAGTTTTTTCATCAGCGTTATAATGTGGATCTTGAATCAATTCGGCGTCTAAACCGGAGTCTAAAGTAAAAAGAAAAGTAAAAAAAATCAAATAAAGAAAAATAAAACCAAAATGTAAAACGTATAAGCTAAAGTCCCACAATCAATTTTAATGTCATAACGTTGTCGTTCCTTAATAGCTAAAACTGATTTAGCGTTCGACTTCAAAAAGCCTTTCATTGCTTATGATTGATGTTATGGCGAGGGAACATTCCTGAATGTGGAAGTATTTCATCACTTACCATTAGCTCGAGCTCGAGCCTCTTCTAAAACGCTTTGCTTAGTCTGTTTGACCACCAGGGTTTCGAAGCGTGCATCGTCAACCAGCGACCGACGGCGAGATGGGTAGCCGTTCTGAAACAATAACCCATTTTTAAAATTGGTTGACTTAAGGTTTTACTTATAAATATTTTTTTGCAATATAGCAACAAGTTTTAAGCATAAGTATCTTTGTCCTAGCGTTATGCCTTTTCTATATCAGATGATACCTAATCTAGAGGTTTTAATCTGACCTCTGCAATCCTGAAGGGAAATCAGGCTTGATACTAGACTAGATCGAATTAGAATGCAGGAAACAGGGCTTCTACGCAATGTTTTGTTTCATCATAAGAGCGATCATAAAATGTAGATAAATTGGAAAAACTTATTAGTGTATGGCGAAACTTGAACCTAGACGAAGCCTTAAAGAAATCCGAAGCGAAGAACTCCGGAGTTCCGAAGCGAGAAAAGTTTAAAAGCTTAAACAACAATATACTTAAGAAAATTTATTGTGATTAAGAATATTATGGAAATTTGGATCAAAATATGGCAAAAATAACTGGGAAGAAGACATACAAATATTTTTCACAGAACAAGGAAGTATTGTTAATAACTTCCTTCCGAGTCTTAATAAACTTTAAGTATGTTGTTTCAGATTAATCAAATGTTGAACAATAAAATAAATCCATTATTTTAAATTTAAATTTATTTAAATAAGTAATTTAAAACGATGTAATTGTGTTTATCAATTTTAATTAAGTTAAATACGATTTTTAAACGGATATACGAAAGAGAAATAAATTTATAAAATTAGTTTCCTTGATTATTTACAAAAGTAAATTCAATTCAATTATTTATTTCTGTTTCAATTTGTATTTTAATATATATGTAACGCACGCAATAATGATATGTAATTATGAAAGTGTGTTTTATTGTATCTAAACAATAGTACAGTAAACTTAAGAAAGTAAAATGTGTTGATCTCCTAGATCCGTAGGAATATAAATCGGTCATAAGATATTATATTTCATGTGCGGAGTGAGAATTGCTTTTACCAAGTTTCTAAGCTTATTTCCTGAGCTGTCCGGACATAAAGTGCTGCCATTACACTCCCGCCCACAGCGGATACGCTCTTGATGGAATTCTACAAAGGACTTAGAATTTCTGGACGACTGCTTCTCAATGCTGCCAATTCACCAAAACGACTTATGTATTATATCAAAGCTCGTATTTAATACTTGAAAGGTTTTTTTTTATGTTAAGGTGATTAATTAGTCTTGAAATACTTAGACGCAAAAATTCAGCCTTAAATTGTTATTATAATAGTTACATCATAGCGTTAGTTTGTTAGTTTTAATTGTTTTTTTAATAAAATCAATGAAGGTCGCGTTAATTATTATCCTCGCAACAGGTTCAACATACTCATGTTACGTAATACGAATAGTTTTTTGGATGTTCTTCTTCTTTCGTAATTATTTTTATTTGGGTTTTATTTTGTAAAAAAGATTATAGTTCTTATAGTAAATAAATTACTTAAATGACATGGTAATTAAATTTAAATCGGTTATTTGCAATTCTACTGCTTTTATTATAAATACTAAAGTGAATGGAGAAATGTATAACTGAATTGATGTATTATTATTTTGGAGGTCAATGTCTGTCTCTTGTATAATAATCTATTATATAATTCGTGTAATAATTATAATAAGTTTTTTTTTGCTTTTCTCGTATTGATGATGAGTAAAATACGTTTTTATGATATTTGATATTTATAAAAATAAAATCGTTATCTAATAAATGTTATACAATTAGTGGCACGCGATATTATCAATGATATTCAGCGGACAACTTGTCTTATTTTAATATGTAAAATTAATATCTAAGACATTAAGCTCACTCATAGTGGTAAGCACTCAGACCCATTATGTCTTATTAAGGCGGATAAAAAAGACTACCGAATTACACATAATTATGTTAACTCTATGTAATAACTTTATAAAAAGTCAATGCCAAAATAATTGCATTGGCCTTTATCTAACTATAATTATATTTAGTCTGTTATAAATAAATAACTTTTTGTAGGTAGTAGTACATGTAAGAAAATGATAAACTTGAGAACAAGGACATGACAATTGTTTTATGCTATGATACGAACAATTTCTATTATACGCATAAAAATATAATAGTACGCATTATGTAGTAACATTTTTTATGCTATTTAGTACCTATTTATTTCTTTTAATTAAATTTTTAAACATATTTTTTTATATATTTCACTGTAAATAAAGAGGTTGTTCCAAATGTGATAAAAATTGGAGTGAATTAATCAAATGCCCCTAGGACCTTGGTTAATCGTGGGTATTCTAGTATATCTACTGGACTAACGAGTAGTGGATATACTAGCACTCTGCCTACACCTTCAGGGATAATAGGCGTGAAGGTTTAAATCAAATAAAGATCATTGAAATGCGATTTTGTGTTTTTATAACATTATAACAATAAAAAATGTTTTGTGTCGACAAAAAGTCGGAGAGTCGGACTCCAAAAAATTAATATATATTTGCCAGAGTCGAATTGAGCAAGGGCACATTTCTTTCATCTCGGGGTCTTTAATTAAAAAAAAAACTCTCAATCATTGAGGTTTTTTGTTCTTATTATAACAATGGAGATTATTACAAGCTGGTTGATCTGAGACTTTTTTAAGCTATAGACAGCTAAAGCAGTATTGGTGTGTTGTCAACCATATAGATGTAAAAACAAGGATAGTAATTTTAATTTGCATAATTTTATATCGGGATTGTTTCCTTTAGATACACGTTTATGTATACGATTGGGTTTATTAAAGTAACCATTATAGACTTTAATGGTTTTTTAATCGATTATATTATTAGTCGAATCGTAATCGATGAATGGGTAAATCTTCAAACAAATATTCATAGAAAAGGCCGATTCAATTAAGTAATAGTTTCAGTGTTACTTGTATGGTTATTTTAATCTTACGAGTTTTATTGTTTTAAAATCCATTGTGTGATGAGTTAAACATGCTGATTTTAAAGTTATTTTAAGTTTTTTTTTGTTAAAAATGTTTGTAAGTTAAGAAAATTTAGGGAATATAAAAGTGCAATTCTTTCGATCCTAGGTTTAGTAATTGTTTGACATTTTTAATTGTGTTAATTATATACCTCAATGCGGGTCTGGATAATAACTTTTTTTTATTTCCCACAATCATTGCCAACAATTATGTACTGAATGCGAGCAAGTATTTCTCTGTTTATATGTCAAGTTGCTAATTAGAGTATATTGTCGTTCATAATCCTTTAATATACCAGAGGTCAAAAGTTCTTAAGACGCCAATTAAAGAAAGAAATGACGTAACATTTTATACATAAGGCTATATTTCAAAAAGTCTGAAATTTGTAAAAGTATATATATTTATTTAGACTGCAAAACAACATATTTTAACAGTGAAATAAGACAGTTACGCAGATGTACAAGTATTATATAAAATCTAAGCTTTAGACGTTTAAAAATCGAAATTTCTGTGCACTATGATTGATAATAATCAGTATTATAAGGTATTTTCGTTAGTGGTTTATCGAAGTGACCTGTTCAACTCTCAACGCCTTCCTGACAGTTATTTTTTTTTATTCGAGGTAAGCACTATAGATTATAAACCCTAAGAAAGTAATACGAAGTAGTAAATGTTGAAAGAAACTAAGCACACGGAGGAAAAATCGATGTAATAATCCCAAGTACAATGGTTTTCGTGAGTAACAGAATGACAATATGCAATTTAATACCAACAATCTGTACGTCCTTAGAAAATCTAGGTTACGATGTCTGTCATTATGCCTTTTAATTTATAACCTCAACAGGTGCAATCTGCTCAGGGCCAGTTTAATTAAATACATTTTAAATCAGCATCACTTTGATTTATTATCCAATATTACACACAAAAAATAAATATTTAGAATCATTAGTCAATGCGAGGTTCTACCGTTCAAGAAACAATTGTAGACCTTCTAAGTAGTTAACTAATGTTTTGCCGGATTAGGCTTTTAAATTGTAATCTAAACTATTTGCTCGCTACGACCAGTTAAAATGTACAATTTTAAAGTTGAGAGACTGTTATTAAAATTCTTACTAAATCAATTTACTTCAATTATATTTGATATGATAATATGATAATAAGTCGTGATTTAGTTTATAATGCTAAAGTATAGATACTGACATTCTCTATCATTATCTCGTTTAAATCAGTTTAAAATATCATTGAGTGTATAAATAATTTAAAGATACATTTTTTTGGTCGAACAAATTTTTGTTCTGCAAAGAAAACGTTTTTGTTTTTTGCACCAACGAACAAAAGGTGAAGTGTAATTAAATGTCATTGCGGAAATGTTGATTGGCGTTGGACAAATTTAAAAGTCTGCTTATAGTGGGCAGGATTTCAAATCCAGTCGAAACAACCTTGGGTCTAAAGTGGCCACTTCACCGCTCCAATTCGACCGTTAATTAAACCACATCTGACCTGGCACCCTTCAGCCTAATACTGAACCAATTAACTCATTGTTGACATTATTTGATTTATCATTATCCCGCGTATTCCAATGATAATGAATTAAAATTTATAATTTCCATTGGTGATATTTTGTTATTAGTTAATTCTTTTCTGTGTTGGTATTGTTTAATTTATCATTAAGTAAGTATTTAAGGAATAACGGAATAGTCTTTAATTTTATTAATTTAGTTTTATTTAGATTTCTTATATGACACTAAAATAATTTGATTTTTCATGTTAATTGACCATGTCAATGACAACATGCGTATTAACATTGACGTCATCATGTGTCGTCTTTTTATTAAATCATTAAATAAATGAATCATAATAGACTCTAGATATATCTAGAAATAGTTTATAATCAGTGATTTGTGATTAGTAAACATTAAATGTTAATTTAACCGCGTCGAATAACCTCGATAATAATATTATAACCTCGAAATTGTTACAAAGGAGATTTATACTTTATTTTTATAGACGCCTAAAGTAATAATTAGCGAACTGAGATTAGCTTCTACATAGATAATATTATCGATGTTTAGTTTATAAAGCATTTGTTCCGTTCACTTCACGAATATCTAACAAACGCGTTGTTAATATTCTCGTTTTGGTTGAAAGACCGTGCTTATATTACCATTGTCAATGTTAATTATATAATATATGTTAACAGCTATGTTTGAACCTATTTTTCGCAAAGCAGAACATAATAAATCGCAGCGCGTTTTTTCTAAAAAAATAAACACATCCTTTATTTGTTAATTACAAATATTCCATGTTAAAAAATTGTAAGTTATATAAGAATTCGCATGAGTTTTCGCATAAGCCTTCCATTGATGATTATTACGCAATTACGATGTTTACATGTTGAAGTAATCATTGTAACAATCTTACAGCATAATTGAATATTGACAATGGTAATTAATTTTCAAGACAATGAGTTTAATTAAATGGAATTTTTCCTTTTCATTAGCAAATTGCGATGAGAATGATATTTTTAGGACACCCCAGTTGCTGCTGCAAGTTTCAAAAATTTGCTCCGCCACAATGGGCTCGAGATGTCGTTCTTGCCTAAACCTTATGTAATTTAATGATAACGTGGGAATACAATACGATTGTAGTTAACATAATGAGACTAAGTGAACCCTCTTGCGACGAGGCTTGGACTTTATTAATTTTAAGTATTTTCAGACCAGAGAAAGTTGAACTTTACACAACAACTGTCGTAATTTTACTCACTTTCACACGATTTCTTCATTATATCAATCGTGCAAAAGGTTATTGTTTACCTCAAGTTCAGTTTTGTTGTTGGAGCGGTTTACATTCAACAGGTGCCGATTTAGTTGTTTATTATCACGCAAACCAAAATACGATTTTGGATTAAGACAATTTTGAATTAATTGTATTTTTATTTACAATTGACCTATTATTTACCTACTAGCAATAATACGAACAGCATTGTCCTCTTAAACGAATTGTATTTTTGATTATGCTATTTTTACATAAATTACATTTTTGACTGATCACATTTGTTTACAGGAAAAACCGTAAGCAAAACCCCGTAATAATATTACCTTGTTCTAAAATTTTGCAACTAACTTTTTTTTAAATATACTCTTTTATTTATCAATATTTTCCTCGTGTGTTTTAACAAATAAATCTTTAATTTTTGATTAATGTTGAATAATAATTAATATTATAATAAAGCGTCGTTACATAATTTTAAAACGGAATCATTTGTGAGGCTTATCGACTAGTTTTTGTTAGGCAGTAATGCGTTACTACTTTTTGCCAATGAACTTGAAGTGCATTTAAACTTGACCCCCATTCAAAATTAGTTGCGGCTTAAACTCGTTAACTAATAATGGCTTTGATTTATGAAGTGTATATAGCGTTTGTTTTATAAATAATTACTAAGTGCTAATTATAATTTAATATTATAAGGTCACACGCCAATTGTTACGCTGTAGTGAGTTTGTGACTTTTATGCAAAGTTATATATTATGTTATGTTATGTGACGGATATTATGAATTGTAAGTGCACTTATCTAATTTTTGATTCATATTTATGCAATAGATTGGTTATGGTGTTAAAATATTATAATTATAACTCGGAAAGCTGTTAATATTATTCATTTATAGTGCAAGCAAAAAAAAAGAGTAGAAGCTCCCGCTTTTAACGACAGATAAAAATCATGATCGGTTTTGAACTTTGTAAAAGCAATATTAATAACAAAGCACAAACAAACACAATGACCATCACGTTTTCCTGATAGGAAAAGTCGAGCGGAGCTTTTTGAAAGTTTTGTGAGCAAGATAAGCGAGAGAGTCACGGGTCCTCACCTCGATGCTGTAGGATTTCTTGATGGCGAACATTTCACGGTTCTTTTGAGCTGCTGCGACGGCCATAGCTTCTCACAACACTGAGGGTAGAGCCTGAACGAAAAATTCACTGCGCGCTTAGCTAGCGTACGTCTGCGAGAGCCTTACGTCTCGACCACGGGCTTATGCCTGTCTGTCTACGACTCGAGCTGTCGTATTACAATTGCTAACTAAACTTTGGATTGCAAACAGACCAATGCTTGATGACCGTTCGAAAGAACAGTTTAAATAGTGTTAGGCGCGCCTCCCACCCCGCGGCGCCTTTCGGAACGCATGCGTCACGTCAGACCCCCCGCGCGCCGCCGCCGCCGCCTTCACACCCCTAAAGTGCTTTTACACCAGAAAAAAGGACTATGCTGCAAATCTATCCTTTTGACATTTTCTCCCATCATATTTCAATTACAATAGTTTTATTATCAATGAAATAATGCGCGGGAAGCGGGAAGAACTGCGACCTTTTTACACTTCTATGTACGTGTCTAACTGAAAAGTTGGAAAAGTTTGTTCGTAAGTTTTGTTTAATGATTTATTATATTTTTTATATGATAGGTTTTATGGTTTAGATTGATGATGAAAATAGTTTTCGTCTTGTATCATTTAGTTCTATATAGCAATTTAATTAACGTTTTTAAGTTTTTTGGTGTTTTTTAAAACTTTTTTGTAGTTTTTTTATTTGCCTTAAAATTATATTTATATATTTAAATATAAATATACATAGCTTAAAATATAATAGATCGTTCGCATTAAAACATATAGCGCCATTTTCAATAAAAATAACAAAAAATGATAAGGATTCTTAATAAGTATCCGTCAATAATCAAAATATAGAATCGCTGTTTATCAGGTATGTTGTGATACAGCTTATAAAACATAAATTTAATTACGTTCAATTGGGATATTTATCAATAATGAGATAAATGTCACTTGGTGATCATTCAGGAATATTATGTTAAGTACTGCATGACTTATTACTATTTCAGTCCCCATCATCTGGATGACAAGGTAGTTAATAAAACTCCCATAAGAAGAAGTCTTAAGATGTCTTAGATTAGAACTCTCCTATAATCTATGGTGATTATAAGCAATGTGTATTTCTTACTGATTGCTAGTCTTTATTATAAAAATATCTCTATTCGAAGTTTTATTATCATTATCAAATATGCGAGCTTATTTCTCCCTGGATTCCTCCCATCCAGTACGGGACATGACAATGGCTAGCAATTACTATTATTAGCGATTGCTATTTTAGAAGAATAATTTAAAATAAATAAAAACAGTAGTTTATAAAATACCAAAACAAAATGTAGAGCAAATGAGTTTAAATAAAAAAAAATGCAGCAAGTGTCTGACTTGTGCACACCGGTTGACTCCATTTAACAAAAAAAAAAATAGTGTGAAGATTTACCTTGAGGCTAACTAGATTAATAAATAAAATCAATATTTATTTAATACAATAAAATTAATTGTTATGGTTCGTTGAAAGTTGCGTGAAATTAGAAAAACTTTGTGATATAAAAAAAATTAGTTTAAGTTACGTAAAAAAACTTATATAATTTTGAATATTTTATTTTATCTAATTATTTATTTTTTCGTGATTATATTCAATAATTTTATTAGTAATAAAATTGTTTTATTTCAAAACATGTTTTCCTCGTTCCTTTTTATTATTTCAAGAGGAATATATGATGAAATTTATGAATATGATACATATATCAAAATCTCATGTATGTAAATTATATTCCGTATTAAAATTTTGTAATAATTATTCCCCTGCACGTTTTCTTTTGAAACATACCATAAAATTAACTTCTACTATAAGTTTGGTTTTCTACAATCTAGTGGTTGTGATAGAATGTTGATTAGCAAAATCCACCACCTTACCTATTCCCGCCACCATTAATGATAGTATCATGTACAGATCGGAAGAATATTTCGACCACAGGATAGGCCACGGATTTCTTTAAGCCATGGTTGTATCTTATAATTATCTTACCATCAGGAGATCTTT
>DVZL01003283.1:0-14181 GCA_018236625.1 Lasaia peninsularis
TCACGCAGTAAAAATATTTTCTTGGTAAAAGAAGTTTGTTTACAAAAATTATTGCTTCTCGTGACGGGAAGTATACATGAACATTAATCAAATTATTACTTTTTATTGTTTTTCAAATAAACTGAAAAATCTTATTAGAACAAATTGCCCAACCCGAGACCTCATGTCAAGTCGAGCACCTATTCAGGCGATTTGCCCGAGATTGGATTTTTGGCTGTTAAAGCGACGGTTTTGCAACCCGTCTAATTACCTATGGGACTTAATATCGTCGGCTAATCGTAGGTGCATATGTAAGTACCTCTGCAGACTTAATCCATGAATGAATGTGACGGTGTCTTTTTCAATTTAGTATCAAAAGAGAGCACCTATTTTCGTCGGTTTTCCCTAATAACAGAAAAATCAACAATTACCTAACAGTGGAATGACGTCATATTTGGGATCGTGATGTATTTGTTGAAATCGATTACAATTGGGACAACTCTTCTGACATCATAAACGCGAAGGTTTGTAAGTATGGATACAGTACAGCATCATCAGGTGACCTGCTGACGTGACTGGTAAAGTGTGTTGGGCAAAAGTACAAGTGTTGTTTAAGATGTACACAACGGAATTCCACTAAGCGCCGACGATGAAGAGTATATATTCTATAATTCCATCGAATTACATTCCTATTAGAATTTATATACCCCATTCGAATACCATTTTTATATTTTATCACTGGATGATTATAAATTGTTGATTATTATAAGTCATTTTTCCGTCGCATTGATTGCAGAAAACAGTAATAATGTATCTTAAATTATTCTAAGTGAAAAGATTGAATTAAGTCACTTAAAAGTATTTTGATTTTATGTCGTTAAATTGATGGTTTAATGAACTTGGTGACAAACTCGAAGTTATTTAAACAAATAACTTAAAACTAACAATAATTACTTACTTTTTAATCAATTTAACCCGTCTTGGTCCGGGTCACTACCAACGAGACCACTGGTGGTAGATTGCTGTGCAGCAGCTTACCCAGGTAAGGATCCACCACCTTACTTATTCCTGCCGTTATTATAACCTTTTCGTGTTCCGGGCGGAGAGTTGAGTAGTCGGTAAATTTGCAAACTAGGCCTAACCGCCCATGTAAGACAGAGACGTATCTCTTACCATCAGGTTAACCCTGTGCTTGTTCGTGGTCTTATAATAGTTCCACACAAATGACAGATCAATCGCTATACGTATATTAAAATAAATCACGACGAACATTCAACATTCTCTTCTTTTTTCTGAAAGTTTCTTAACAATAAATATGACTAATTTTACTTTCAACTTTTGATCTAGGTGAAATAGGTTCATCATTTGCATAATAATTAATACAGTTATACCTCCAATCCTCAAACTCACCTTGGTATCAAAATGAAATCGTATTAACGTGAACTCAAATTTGACTCGATGACTACGGGATTTACTTTCATCCACATATATAGTCTACGCACTTTTCTCATGGAAGAGAAGGAAACGTACGTTGGAACAACGTAACATGGAAGGTAAGTAAAGAGTACTAGTATATATGTACATTTTAACTAGATGTAACTCGCGGCTACACTTGCATATTAAAGTTCATAATATCTCTTACGGAAAGTCGTTTAGATATCGGTATGAAAAATAGTCTTCAACTCTATCCCCAGACATAAATATAAATCCTATGCGACGTGCATGGACAAAAAAACACTTTCCTACATAGTATTCAATATGGTTGTAAATATTATAGCACGGATAAATGAATGAGTTAAATACTATATTCGCCACGGCGAACCTTGATCCCTATGACAGTTCGTGTTAGTGATGCTGTTGGGATGGGGGTCGTATCGATACTTAAGTTTTTTATCGGCAAATTCGTAGCTTGCATTCAGCTACATGTTTTGAACTATGTTGTTTTTATAGTTAAATCAAATTTTTTTGATAAAAATAAAATCATTTCCAACAATTTTTACTCGATTCGCCGTAAAATTTATGTTGTAGGTAAATGGATATTTCTCAGCTAATAAAATGCTGACGTTATAAAAAGCTTGTAATGAAGTGACTCCGGATAATTGGAGAAAAGTCGTAGAAAAGACTAAAAAACTTGGCTACGATGATTGGGATCGAGATGTGCGATACGATACCAATGTAGATCAACCGTTAGATATTGATAAAGGTAGGCGATAGCAGTTACAGTTCAGATCTGAGTCAGAGACGCAAGCACTTTTGTCATTATCAGATTTAAATTAAAATATATTTAACTAATTAATTAATCGTTAAACAGATTTTGTTTTATTTCGTTTTGCTCTATAATTATCTTTTTAATTATCTTGGGCATACAATCGTGAGTGTATATATGGTATACTCCGATCTTCTGATCCATTTCAAAGCATTCGTTTCCATTATCGACGTTTGTTTATCGATACTTTCCGCCCTAGTCGATAAATGACATACGATGTATGTTTTGCGGAACGTAAACGTAAAGTCAGATTGAGATAATATTTCGTAAATGTTAGGAATTGTTATAATTACACCGGAATATCATTTTAGTGGCATAAAGCTACATAAAATTAATAAATACCATTTTTAGACGCCTTCAATACGATTATGATTTAAAGGTGACGCCACTACAAGGTCGTGTCTTTGGAATAGCTGTCAGTGTCAAAGGGATCAAGTTTCGCCGAGCCGATATAGGTCACTTCCAAGATAACCACTTGTACCTAATAGAGTGCTGTACACAGCAACTCGTTCAGGTAGGGAAACACCGCCTTATCTATTTCTTTACATTCATGGTGTAAAAAAATAAAACAATCGTATGACACAATATTCATTTATTTCTAACACAACTTTTAAACTCCATACAAATAAAATTGCACAAATATAACTTGCCGACAATAAAGTTGTCTAAAAACAAAAATGTTACATTATCTAGAACTAAGGCCAGTGGCTTACTAAGTTTTAAAATCATGAAATAAATCGTGTTAAGTTAATACTGATCTTTAAATAACTATAGAAGCAATATTATGTGCTAACAATACTTAAAGCTGGGTCTAAGTAATAAGCAAAATAATATGAATTATTTATTTCATTCAGTGAGTAATGTTTTTGCTTGTAAGTTTGGGTCCCCTTCTGGAGTCTGGGTCCCTTGTCGAACGTGCGAGTTTTTTTTGGTAGCGACTATCGTTGATTAATAAGTTCTTTTAGGAGATCTTGAATAATTTATCTAAAATATTTAGAACCCTTTATTATACATTTATCATTCACAAATACGCGGTATTTTTTATAGATATTTCTAAGTTTTTTATTTCTTTCTAAGTAGCTACGACAAGCTTGCGACAAGCTTTTTTTAATATATTAGTTTTCATTTAAATAAAATATTAATAATAAGAACCCAGCCAAATGTTCCAGATAGATCCAATTTAAAAATATTGACTTGAAGTTATTGTGTTTTTGAAAAAGGGATTCCAAAGTCGACTGATGCGTTTACAATAGAACTTTTATCTGGATCATTTTCCATCCACATGTGTTACAATCGCCAATGGAACTTAAAACGTTATTTACCCGATAATTAATATAATTTAAGTAATTAATTATCGGGTATACTAAGTTCTTTACCCGATAATTAATATAAGTAGGCGTTACTATGCGAAAATCTATATTAAAACATAATTTTCGCAGGGAAGATCTCTTATCACTTAGACCACAGCTTTATGGGGTAAATTAAACTAATGGACACATCGTTATGTTGGTATAAGACCATATTCGTAATATTCATATCACGTAGGTTTATACTAAAATATCTATTCTTTACATTTAACATCTCACTTGGGAATCGTTCGTCGGGGAAATTACCCACACCTTACCACTAAGTATAATAACTTTTGGTTCCTTTTCGAATAAACCTTTTCATTTTTATGCAATAAAAGTAATGAGATTGAATAAGCTTTCGCATTTATGTAAGACAAATAACTACAAATGTTAATTAATTTGCCTCGTTGGTCAAGGGTTTAGCGTAAACGCCTTTCGCCACCAATTGCGAGTCTCGGGTTTGATCCTCAAAGATTTGGGTGCTTAATAACGTTATTCTGACATCTATTTAAATATTTCTATGTATTAATTGACTAACAACTACGATGCAAACATATATAATTTGCTGACTTTGATGTTAGATTGACATGTGCAATTTGTTCGGTAATATTTTTTTTATTTTATCTTATTATTAATTTATACATTTAATGGAATCACGAAATAAATGTATGTAAAAGTCATGAACAGTGTAAAAGATACACACTGACAAGACACTGTGTAAAAGATATGAACAGTGTCGCTAACTTTAGAGCTACTAATGTCTTTGCAATAATGTCAATATTGCGACAAACTATGGATGGCTAAAGTGACCACGCGTACCGTTTTGAAAGAGACAGTCTCATTTTGCAGTTATCCGGCGCAAGTGTTTCGTGCTATATACTTCCATCTATATATTATACATCTATACAATTTTTTTTCGAAATGTTAATTGCTGTATACGTCTTTAGGACTTTTACAATTTCACCAGACTAGTGGGCGAGCAGAGTACACAGCCAGAGTTTACTTGGGTGGAGCTGGCTGCCCCACCTTGTTGCCTCGTGATTATCTAGGGAGGAAGTCGTGGCAGCGGCTACACAATATGGAGTTGAATAAAATTGTAGTGTCTGTGTGTTTACAAGATGCATATACCAAAATAGTATTTTTTAGAACTTTTGTCTGTCTGTCTTTTTATACCAATTGTGACGGGACAATCACTGGCAGACAGCTGATATATAAGGAACGGCTTAGGGTACTTTTATTTCAGAATTTTATTTTAGAAATGTATTAAATAAAGTAATTAAATAAAAACGCCGACGTAGTTACAAGCACCGATATTATGTAATACAATAGGCAAATAAGTATAATTAATATATATAGTGTTGTTTTGATCTACTTTTTAAATTATTTCAATAAAATAAGCATTATATTTGGGTATGCAATATGTACCCCGTTCATACCTGCTAATTGATAAAGTCACATTAAACACACAGCTTTTTGAATTTAAAGTTTTTGAATGATATTTTCTTAATTAGGTGGGTGCGTTACTTGCAGTCAATTTTTTTGTACTATCTAACTATTATTGTTATTATTATCTGGGCTGTCTTAGACTATCTCATTACTTAATATTATTTCGGACATTCTAAAATATAGATTAATTTGCACAAACATAAACATCTATTTTGTATATACGTTGATAGAATATTCTATTCATAAGCTGTGCTTTACAAAAAATACGTATTTTTGTTGTCATAATATTTTTTGTTACTGCAAATAGCGATAAAATTGTTCACTATTATTTTTTCGCAATTTGAAGTAATCTAATAAATTATTAGGCATTTAATACTTTACTTAAAATTTACGAATATAATAAACATGTATTAAATCTCTTTATTAATACCAGAACTTACTTAACCGAATTAATTTTTCTACTACACATGATATTCCAATACTTATCCCTCGTTTACTATTCATTGTATTTTGTAAATTAGTACAAGTGAAGCAGTCAAATGAAGTTTCACTAAGTGCCGCCTATGGAAGATATGAATTATGGAACCCTTGAGGTTAACAATAGTTCTGCCCTCGTCAATGATTTAGTCTCAAATAATGCATGAACTGAGAAATAAGTTACCTATTCAGTATTCACCGTAATAGTAACAATTAACAATACTAAATGATATAGTTTCCAGAACTGGAATTTCAGTTTACCTCAATGTTTAAGTTTATTAAACTTTGAGAGTAACTTGTAACTTCCCTTACCTGTTGCAGGTAACTGCTTATTAAACTTATATTAAGTTTGCTTTCCATAATTGGCGTAAGAAACGTTTAAAAAAACATAGTGAGAGTGAATTAAAATATAGAAAAAAAAACATAATATTATCTTAATTATTATTAAGATAATATTAGTTTTAAAGTAATATTTGCTTTCGTGTCAAAAAATTTAATTATATATCTTAACAAAGAGATTCAATACATATAATACACATATACCCTATCTATCTACTTACTTTGATTAGTTAATATTTTCTTATGATTATCAAATACGAAAGTTTAGGAAATTTTCTCACAGGTGTATAATTTTGTAAATACCACTTAAAGGGACGGTTTAAACTACCAACTTATACAATAAATGTGGTAATAAATGTTAGGGTATTTTTCCACGTAAGTACATAATATATTATAGGATTTTTTAGAATATACATATTTTCTTAGATAAATTGATGTATTATTTTTAATATATTTTGTGTTTTAATTTTTTTTTAATTAAAAAATGTAAGTGAATGAAATATATAAATGCAAGTTATAAATTGCTTCTATTCTAACATTAAATTATCTAAGTTTGGAAAATGTAAATCAGAATTATTTCTTCCATTGCAGGAGATCACCTCCAAAACGATGTTAATGAGTTTTTGATACATCACTTAAAAATAGTGACTGTATATTATTTATAATAAAAAAAACATTTTGGTAATTAATCCCTTACCTTCCCATATACAAATTAGACAGTGTGTTGTATCTTTAGTAGGATAATACTCTGAGTTTTAACCAAATTATTATTTAAAACCTTAAAAAAAGTGAATAATTCAAGGCTAAATGTACCTTAGTTGTTACTAGTTCGAATAATAAAAAAAAACTTATACGATCAGTCACAAAAATATTCGAAGCTTTAATATGCGTTATCTAGCTTCTTGTAACAATGAATAATTGTATGTAATATTTCTTTATAGATTACAAATAATAGTTTTTGCGATTCATAATTTTTGTTCTCCATAACAACATTGTTATTATATAATAAAATTTGTCTCATTTTATAAATAAATTGTAGGAATTTATGAATTATTCATGTCAATTCTTATAAATATTAAATTTTAATTAAATTAGTAATTATTGTATAAAATACATAATAATAGTATGTAAATAGTCTTTGGTTTGACCATACGATTTTAAAATGATATGTCTTTATATTCATAAAATGTAAATAATTTATTTTTATATGTAAAACAAATATATTTGTAAATATGAAATGCATTAATCTGGCAATAGAATGCTTCATAGTTTTGTTTGATTAATATTTATATTTCTTTGCATGTTTTCTTAAATAAACAAATCACAAGACTAACATAATAATTAGCCTGAGTTAAAAATTAAACTAATAGTAGGTATCGCTAAATTGACTAGAATAAATAAACCTAAATAAATATATCATCTGCTCTAATCAACCTATTTGAAACTTTTTGCAATTATACCTACTTAAAGTTTACACGTTGATAATTTTCAGTACCTATTTTTTTTAATTGTCAACACATTGATAATTTTCAGTATTTGAAATGTTGTATTAATTATTAATCCACTTTTAATCATGACCTCAACTTTTTAATTATTTAAAAATAAATTAATAATGATTATTTCATAATTCTTCGCTTGTTTAGGATATTCCTTTGTATCTAATAGAGTTGTCACAGCTAAAGTTTCAACAGAGCTTATATAGATATTTTAAAACTAAATATATTGTTGATTATTATTAATAAAATTGATTTTGTAACACGTATTCAAGTCTGAAACATAAACAGTAAATGTTCAGTAACTTGCATAACATACATCTACATACTCGTATATTTAAACATAATTTCAAACTAGTTTCAAAACACATTAAATATTTTATAGCTTCTACAAAAAATCAATAATACATACTTGTAGCTACTACTTATTTTAAGAAAGATATTTTAATCAAAAAACCTTTAGGTACATATTTTGATTGTTGTCCCTAATCCCTATTAAATCACATGTAGTAACTGAAAAGTAGGTTTATCATGAAAAATAAAGTTTTAAGTTCTAGCTCGTTTGTAAAAAAACTTCCTAAAAATTACAGAGCCTCAGCAAAATATAAATACTAAACCAATTCAAAGAGTACATTCTTTCTAATGAAATTTCTAATGAGTTTTCTTTCTAATGAAAAAATGAAAAAAAAACCTTTATTGTACTCTCTTTTTAATCAATAAAATATTTTTTTTAATTTATTTCAATGTAACCTAGAGAGTTATTAATAAAAATTAGCGTTATAATTATTACAGTGGTGAAAAAATGTGTGAATTATAAATAAAAATGGTAGTATGTAATAAGTGTGTATTAATTAAAATATATTTTTATCATAGCTTTATATTGTATGTTAATCGGATTACATATACATAACCGATTAATGTGTTAATAATTAAGATAAAAAACCGTTTACAATTTGAATCACATTATTCATTTTTACGCAAACTCAGTGATTTAGAATAAACTTAAAAAAATATATTTAATCTTATTTTTTTTTTGATCTTCATTGATTAAAAAAGTAAATACTTACGATTTTTAAAATAATTAGTATTTATTTTATATTTCAATATTATGCAGTGGATTGAATATTGTATAATAACATTCCACACGGTCAATCAGCATGCAGTAAAAACTTGCGGAAATATACACACTGATAATAATATTAAAAACCGTAAGTATTCTTTGTGACAATGTTACGTAAGTATCTCATGTGTCGTAACAATATTCCAATCCCGCCGTCAGTATTAGGCATTGATTTATAAATACAATTTTTTAAATATCAATTTTAAATTAAAATAATAAAAAAAGTATAATTGGAATAATATTCCAACTATTTTATAGGTAACTAACTATACATTTTAAAGAAATAATTGCCTTACAAAATTAAGCGGGCGATCTCCTGAAAGTATTGGACGTGGATAGACATAGTTATCTGGTGGGATACATGGTGTTAGACGAAGAGGTCTAGAAGAAGAGGAAGAGGATGAAGCTCCGCAGCGACGACATAAAGGCCCAACGTCTAAAGGCCGACTCCACCACCATAATCCTGATGATTCGTCCCTATCCGACCTTTCGAGTATGGAGAAGTTTGTTATGTCGCTGTCACATGGGGTCACTGGTGCGCTTCGTATGGGCTTAAAATCGTAGGATGTTTTTTTTGTTAATGACCCGCGTCTCTGAAAAATAATAGTATTGATGAGAATTTTGGTTGCTTTGTATCACCGAGACGCTGAACAAATAGTATGTATTACATTAATAATAAAGTAAAGTAATTAGTTAAATGAAGATATTCTAATAAGAATCACAAAATATTTTGAATTATACAAAACAATATTATTGAATAACGATTTTATTTATTATGTCTACAAGTAAATAAAATTGGAATGTCTGTAGGTATGTAATATTAAAATAACCGTTTTTTACTAAGTTCATATTTATATTCACAAGGTACATGTACTAAAACAACATTTTTTAGAATGTTTGTTTATCTGTACCCGCTAATCTCTGAAACGGCTGAACTGATTTTTACGGGATTTTCACTGGCAGACAGCTGATGTAATAAGGAACGGCTTAGGCTACATTTTTTAAATTTTATTTTAGAAAAGTATAAAGTAGAATAATTAAATAAAAACGCGGACGAAGTTGCGGGTACAGCTAGTATACTAATAAATTTACTTAACAAAATTATAAACTAAGAAATAAGTATAATATTTTGATTTATCCAATCTCCATGTAATAATTAATAATAGTATTAATTATTTTATTTATTTTTATTTATTAATAATATAATCCTATCTCCTCGCACAATGTGCTTTTAGAGAAGGACCCAAAAAACCTTTACTAAACCGATTTTAATGATTAACTTGAACATTGTATACGAGCCTAGTTATAAATTGTTGTGTTGTTCATTATAGCGCGATTCTCTAAAGCACAGTGACATCTGTTGAAATTTATTGAACATTAGAACTCGCGTATCCGCTTTGTACAACGCTGAACGTCGCGTCGATCGAAATAATCTGGTTGACATATTTTGAGCCAAAGTTAGAGCAATTTACATGCTATTAGTGAAATTACTTTCGACTAAAATAATTCTCTGACGAAAAATACAATCTAAGCGGTTTGACAATGTCTAACTATGCCACTAATACTGTAATACACTTTATATTAAAGTATAAGGAAGATTCTAGAAGTAATAATATCAATAGCGGAAATTTAAAATGGCGTAAGAGACACTTTCTCGAAATTCGGTTATTTAGTTTTTATGCAATTGCACTAGGTTTTAAGGTCAACCGAACTGTATAAATTAGAGGTTCTAAAACTCCGCCTAAAGCTCACTTTGAAAATAATTAAATACTTTTTTAACACACACTTCGGAGAATAAATAGTTATAATAATTTCATTTGATTTTAAAAACGATATGGTCACCGTACTCATAGAACTAAAATCGGGACTGTATGTTGGTATTTGTGAAAACTGGCAACGGATTTGTAGATATTTTTTTCTTCTTATCGCGATCGCGAAAAGTTACTTTTTTTTGTTTTTTTTAAACGAAACTTTTTGGATTTTTTAAATTTTTTTTTATATATATAAATTACTTGACAATTTACAAAAATTGACCTTACCCCAAAGTAAGCAAATTAAATGGGTGCTTGTGTTATGGGTGTTAGAAAACGATACTAATACATAGAAATACTTAAATAGATATAAATCTATGAATAAATTCAATAAACACCCAGACCCGGAAATACAAACAAACTATGTTCATCACACAAATGCCTATCCCCGTCGGGAATCGAACCCGAGCCTCGTGGTTAGTCGATGCGGTTAGGCGAGTACGCTAGTCTTGGGATTAAAATGGGCATTAACTTTATCTGTAAGTACATCAAAATGTCAATCGAATAGGATTAATACCTTTATGACATTAAAGCTGGGTAGTTTGAAGCGTCACACTTCCTGAAGAAACTTGACCGGACAAACACCCTGGCGGTTATCACCGGAACGGATCATCACCATACCGTCCACTTCATCACCCACTTGTATTACGATCTGATCACGGAGCAGCATCAGTCCATTGTCACCGTCTGAAACCTTTATTAAAATATTATATATTTTCCATCGACGACATTTTTAAGTATAGGTATTATCTAGATTAGGTAAATTATTCTGGATCCTTAGACATTCTAATATGAGAACGAAAAGGAAATTACCGATTGTATTTCCTCATTTTTAATTAAACAACCATCTTTTCATTGGGTTTTAACCAACAATTTTTTGGTGAAAACCGGACATTGGATTGCTAATATGAAAGTCAGGCCGATAAGCGTATCGCGTACAAAAGTTAATCGGAAACTTTTCCTTTATATTGGAATACCAATATAAAGGAAATCATGATGGTAACGAGCACTAAGTACTAAAGTTATGATATAGAGAGGCGGTAGTGTTATATTAGGGAGTTATTATAATTTTAGTCTTCAAAAACACATTAAATATGTCATTAAATTGTCATTAAATATGACAAAGGTCCGTTGCGAGGCTGGGAATTTGTCCTTTTGCTTAAGTAACTTAACGGCTATCCTACCACCCTAACTGGAACACAACAATAACAAACATAACAGTAGGCGGTGGCTTCTATATAGGTGACTTATATCACTTAATAGCTTCTCTACTTCTACAATAATATATTATTTAATGCGACTGATGGGCGCTGGCAGTATAATCCATCCATACATCCAAATCTAAATTGCGGTCACGGCGCTAGTGACATAGAATTGTTTTTTTTTTTTAATTTAACGAGCATTTTAAGATGTATAAATTTCAAAAAATCTGTTGCGTAAATCCTTATCCGTACTAATATTATAAATGCGGAAGTAACTCTGTCTGTCTGTTACGCTTTCACACCTAAGCCACTGATACGATTTTGATGAAATTTGGTACAAAGATAGAGTTGACTTTGAGGAAGGACATTGGCTACTTTTTATTGCAAAAAAGGGGAGAAGTGTTAGAGGAGGGAATGAATATTTGTATGGAAATGTTTTAATGATATATAAATATAACCGATTGGTTATTATTTTACAATTGCCTAGATTTTGTTTGTATGATAGTCACACGCGTGCGAAGCTGCGGGCAATAAATAGCTTGTAAAAATATGTTTCAATGTTAGTACTAAAATGAAGCAATTATTTTCACGCCATCTATCACAAATTCTAGGAATCATCAATCTAGTACGAGAAGATATCCATTAGATGTCACTTTTACTCATGTCACGTAATCTTACTAATGCTTCCGTAAAAATTCTTTTGCGCGAGAATTTTTGCCTTAACATTGGAAATCTAGACATTACTGATACAAACTACATTACTGAAAGTTGGTGGTAGTCTTGCAACGACTCGCCCGGATTGGTACCACCGCCTTACTTATTCCTGCTACAATAGCGTCAGTGCTCGCCATTGTCGTGTTGTGGTTTGGAGGGTAGGGTAGGGTGTCTATAGGCGACGTGTATTTCTTACCATCAGGAAATCCGTCTACTTGTAATTTGCCTTCCATTATCATAAAAAAAAGAATTACTAAAAATATTGCTTTAGCTTAAAAAGCGACCCAGCAACTTATCACCGTTTTGATTTGGTTAAATATAATATAATAATACATAGGGCGTCCCAAGGCCATGCCAAATGCTGAAAAAAGACGTTATTTTATTGTAAAAAACAATTTATAGTGCATTCATAGATTTTTAAATCATTACCTGGTACAACCGTGTTAAAATTCATGGGCTTCCTTTTATTTGATGCTATTTTATTCAGCGAAAATAATCCTCACTATGAAGCCTTTCGATCGCTATGATAAAGTTAGAGGGTAATTTTTTGTCATGTAGCGAGTTCGACATTTTTCAAGATGACGGCACATCTAGGTGTAGGTTCTATAGTCAAAGTTTTGTGACAGACATCTCCATCAACATGCGCGGGGAGCTGCAAGCAGCTCGCGCAACCCCCAAACTCTAGTTTTATAATATAAGAGTACCTACCTACTCTGGCTAATGTTAGCCGGCACCAGTGCCCTATGAATAAATATCTTTTTGGTTTTTGGCATTATGAAAGTAAAGATTTCTCACAAAAGTAAAAAAAAATTCAATTTTTTTTAAATTCATTCAAATTAAATACACTTTGTCTTTCGTCATTGCTAAAATAAAAGGAAAGTTTTTGTTGATTTTTGCCTACGCACGTCGTAGGCTCCCGAGGGCGGGGGAAACCAAATTGATAGGTAAGTATGGCAAATACGGCGGTGCCTATGCCCCTGACCGACACATTGGCCAAAAGTCTACAGCGGCTATTATAGGTTACTTACTTGAAGGTTATGTGTAACTTGTAGCGGTCGTTCACCAGCTTGCAGCTTAGTACAGTACTTCGAAGGGAAGAAACCAATTTTGCCCAAACATTTGCCCTTCCACCAATCAGGATCGGAAGTGTCAATTACTGTCACCTTATAGCCAGCTTTTAGGTCTAATTCATCAGCATGACGCGATTTAAAATTGTACAAGATTACGTAAAGATTGGTTGGTAAAAGACGTTGGTGTTTCTGTAATAAAAATAACTTTTATCTATATACCTACACAAATAAATATGATTAAGAGTGTCTGTAATGTTAAAATATATGTAGATAAACGAGATATATGTATATAGGTAACAAAATGAGATTTTGAAAAAACAGACAGATAGACAAAAATATAATTAAACAAATAATTTTTGTCTGTCTGTTTTTTCCGGCTAATCTCTAGTATGGCCGGATCGATATTGACGGAAATTTCACCGCCAGATTGCTGATGTTGCTACTTTTCTTAAAAAAAAATCAAACGTAGACGGAGTCGCGGGACTATACATACTTATACGATGGTGCTTAAAATGTGAGATTTTTTGCCCTCCAAAAAAATTAAAAAATACATTGAAAAATTTCAAAAAAAAGTCGGTTTAAAATAAAGTTCGTATAGGCTAACATTAGTTGCAATTCCCCCCTCCCCCCACCAAGTAACAATCAATGAGTTTTCTAAATACTTTTTCTAACTGCTCTTACAGTGAAGAAAAAAATAGCGAGAAAACTCAGATTCGTGAATGCGAATTTGGCCTAATTTAGGATCGGGCCTTTTTTCTCCTTTGGGTTGCAGAGGCCAGATTATCTATTCGAGCTACTGGTTCGAATTGAAAAATTCTTTTTGTATTGAATAGACCACTTATCGAGGAAGGCTTTAGGCTATATAACATCACGCTGCAACTATTAGGAGCGAAGAAATAATGGAAAATGTGAAAA
>DVZL01003284.1:0-14179 GCA_018236625.1 Lasaia peninsularis
CCATGCTTTTGTTTGAAATCTCTTTTACATGGAAATTTAAAGGCCAGTAATATTCATAAATATAAATCTTCAAAGATAATATTGAAATTCAGTAAAACTGCCAAACAAACGGACATGTTACTTAATGTAAAGTCGTCAAGGCAGACTTTTTTGTTTATATGTAATTTTATAAAGCACGAAATCAATCGCAATATTTTTTTATGTCACCACTTCCAACAAACAAGGATAATCAAAAACAAAAATTAGCACACAAAACGTATTTTTTGATATTTGGATGATTGAAGCGATTGAATTCTAATGTTTGTGTGTAGGTATGCGTGTGTGCGTGTGTGTGGTTGTGTGCATTAAGTGAAACTTCGTTAATAAATTTGATTGTGTTTTCACTGATAGAAGAGATAGAATTCTTATTTAAAACGAAGCTATGTTACGTCAAAATCGGTCATATAAATGGTTATGGTTAGAGACTTCGATCCTGGGAGTCCAGGTTCGTAGGGAAACCCGGAGTCTTCTACGCGAATTCGACGTTATCTATAATTGGGCCTGGTTTTCTTCTTGATATGCAGAGGTCAGATAACTGTCTTTCTGCGTAAAAACTGGCGCCCTAGTCAAATCCCCAAGATTATACGTGTAGCTGACCCCGATATTATCGGAATATGATGACTGAATAGTACCATATTCCTAAAAGGGTAAGAAGAGGTACATATGCACCAACAATTAGCCAACAATATGAGATCCTATAATGTTACACAAATCACGGGTTCCTTCCCGATGTTTTCCTCCACATCAAGAGCACTCAGAAAATGTACTTTAGTTAAAAAATTCATTGGTTCGAACATGGACTACCGAAATGAAAATCTGAATCGCGCACCACTGGGAACCGGGGCAAACAATTCAGTATTTACAATCGAAGCGTCATCAAATTTATATATTGTATGTAACTATTGTATTCTATAAAAGAATAAAAAATAGGCCGTAGAATAACCATTATGTAGGTACCTGTATAAAGTTTTAACAAGATGGTTACACATTGGCACACAGTATATATTTCCGGTTTATGCTATACACATCTTATATTTTTAGGGTACCGTACTTGAAGTGTAAAAAACGGAACCCTATTACTAAGACTTCGCTGTCCATATGTCTGGCTGTATCTCGTGAACTGTGACAGCTAGACAGTTGAAAATTTCACAGATGTTATTTCTCTCGACGCTATGACAAAAATAATAAGAAACAGTATGAAATAAATATCTAAGGGGGCTCCTCTACAACAGATGTGATTTTTTGACATTTCGTTACATAATGGTACGGAACCCTTCATACCCAAGTCTGACTAGCACTTGGCCGGTTTTTATTTTATTTGATACCTGATACTTCTCATTTGGCGTTTTTTTAATTTCTATGGCCTTTAGTTGCATTTCTTTGTAGTTTTTCCGTACCAGTAATCTAAAGATGATTTTTTTTAAGAAGAAGTTCCTTCTTTTTGTGAAAAAAATCCAAAAATTCCAACAAAACCTGATGTACTAAAAAAACACCGAGCGAAGTTCGGTCATCCGGGTACTTACGTACTTAAGTTTTCGCTACAGAAGAATAATTGAACCATCGCCTTGTTGGTTGAGAGTTTAGCGAATAAATTCGGATACGAGTCCCGGCGGGGTCAGGCGTTTGTTTAACGAAAAAAGGTGTTTGTGTTTCTGGGTCTGAAGTATTCTAAGATATTTCAGTTTCTTTATATGTATTTTTCTTAGTACATTTGATCATTATAATCATAAGGATGTTTTTTTTTTATTTTGAGTTAGGTCAAATGTGTCATTTCTCTATTATTTATCATGACTGTTATAAAATACTATCTGTCAAAACTGTTCCCGTGTTTTTTCAAATTGTTTTTTATTTAAAACATTAGCCTAAACCTAAGATTTTAGTAATTAAGTGATTATGTAGATAAATTCCCGTTAAAATCAGTAAAGGCGTTTCAGAGATTAGCGGGTACAAACAGACAGACGATAGAAACATATGATTTTCGTATATGTACCTACTTTGTTAAATATGCATTTAGTAAAAAGCAATTATTTTAATATTACATACAGATACTTTAATTTAATTTGTTTGTTTAGATAAGATAGACTTCACGTACCTGGTTCCACTAAGCATCGATAGAGTGGAGGGCAGTTGGGTTTCCCAGGATCTGTCCCGCACAAAAAAGGTCGGCTGGTTTCAGATATTAACAGGGGCTCGCCTGCTGGGCAGATGTTTTGAAGACTGCGACCTCTTTTACCTGCAAGATTAGGCATCATTTAATTAAAATGAAGTGAAATTCATTACTTTGTGTTGATTTTATGACTATTAAAAAATTGTTACCAAAAAAAAATTGGTGTGCAACACCTTGTGGTGTGCAAATATTCTAAAAAAAATATTATATTAATTATTCATTATTATTATTGACTACTTTGCTATACATTATTTATATCTTACTTAGTTTAACCTTATCTACCGTAAACTACCGTTTCACCAAGGTATATATGAACACACAGATAGAGCATTATTTCGCATTTATAATATTACTAGCTGTCCGCCCGCGGCTTCGCCCGCGTGAATTATTTTAATAACGCACACAACTTTCAAAGGGCAGACATTTTTCCGATTAATACTAATAATAATACTTATTGCGTAAAAATATACCCTCTTATTAAATGTAGTCGGTTAAAAAGTAGCATATGTCCTTCCTCACGGTCAACTCTATCTCTGTACTAAATTTCATCAAAATCGGTTCAGACAGAGTTACTTTCGCATTTATAATATTAGTACGGATTGTGTGTTTTTTCAAAATGACAATTCCCAGGCAGAAAGTTTCAATGTCTAGAAATTCGAATAACAAAAAGCAAATCTTTTTTTCCGTGTATAGGGGATTCAACCAAATATGTGTGATAAAACGCCATAAGTCTTGACTTACGGCAGAGACATTGTATACTGCAAATAAATATCCATTAATACATCTGAATATATTAACATTAGTCCAAAGGGCTCTTTGTCCTGCTACCACTTTAGTTGTTCCGCCCAGCCCTTGGAGTGAGGAAAGTTATGGCACCTATCTTATTTAAAATATAACAGTTGCATACACTTACAAGTCGGTACCGGTGGGCAGGGAGGTCTTAAACAGGGCACTTCCTCCAACTGGCACGACAGTTGTCCCGGGCAGGTGATGCTGGAGCAGGGGTCTCGACACTTGCACATCGGGCAGCCTTTGGAGTCGAGTTCAAAGCCGAGGGGGCAGAGCATACGGCAGGTGTGTGCCGCGCAGGCTGCAGTGCGGGTGCAGTTGACAAGACTTGCAGCTGGTGCTCTTGTGCCTGGTACCTAAGAATATTATACAAGAAGTCTGATATAAGAGTAGCCGCACTTGCACATTAGGCATCTCGGCCGCAGGACAGAAACCATGAAGCTCCTAAGGTACTATTTGGAGATTATACTTTTAAGATCAACCTGTTTGCAATATTAAACATCTGTCCCGTTCTCATAGGGTCAGCTATCGCTCTCTCACAAGGCCGGCTAATTTAGAAAGCGTTGGCAAAACTACATATTAGGTACCGATTTATGGCGTCTATAGGCCGCGGTTGCCTCTTATCATCAGGAGAACCATATGTTCGTTCACTTTATATTACATAGAATAGATAACCCAAATGGAAAATAAATAAATATTACTGGACAAATTAAAAAAAATAATCTACCCCCAAACTAAGCAAATTAAATGCTTGTGTTATGGGTGTTAGTCAACGATACCAAGAAATACTTAATAGATACAAGAAAAAATTTAATAAACACTCCGATCCGGAAATACAAAAATCTATGTTCATCACACAAATGTCGAACCTGAGCCACATGGTTAGTCAATGCGGTTAGCTGTGTACGCTAGCCACTCGACTAACGAAGCGGTGCAACGGACGACGGCGAATTTTTGGATTCATTGAACAATTATGAGTTCAGCATTACATCTCATGCATACATTGTCTCTAAATCTCGACAGCGCTTATCTGTTGAGACTTAGAGACTAGAAATAGTTCTCACCTCAAACCCAGCAGGGTCCACGCACCAACACGAGCTCACTATCTCATTGTCGCACTGTATTTCCTCGAACTCTCCATCTGACACTCTGCAACGAGGAGTCCTTAACGACCTGAGTATTCCTCTCCCACCTCGACTGTTCTCTGCTGCTAATGCTCTTGATATCCTCTCTGATGATAGCTTTATATTTTCACAACCTGCGAACGGATACCCATTACTAAAACTTTACAAGGTTTTATTTCACTTGGTGATAAATAAGGACGAAGCTAAAATGACGATTAAAACTATGTAAAAACTATTTAAATTCTTATTTTCAATACCTTTAGTTGTAAATATTCTGGAAAGGAGATACAATTTTAAACGGTAGAAATAATGCAATATAGCAAATTTCTGGATTCTATAAGTTTTTTATTTTGTAAACCTAAGCTTTTGTACTCAACTCTCTTCAATAAAAAAGTGTAAGATATGTTATGTTTTAAAGTTGTTGCGTTAGAGAGGGCAGCAGTTTCAGTCTATTTTAGTTTTACGTCTAGAGTTAGTACAGAAGGGCATTTCCAAAATTTTTTTCTGCCCTTCGGATGAAAAGTTTTTACTTTAGACAACTCGAACATTTTACTGTTGAACAACCTATTTTACTGTCCTAGTGATGTAAAATATTGCTAGTAGGTACTTTGGTATCTCGTGGTTTCAACAACATAAAAAAGCTCGTGGCCCATTAGCATGGCTTGGGCTGTAAAGCTTCATTATTCAGAACGATAACTTCCCCTTAACTCTAAATTTGCTAAAAAATAATATCGAGTCTTACCTGTGTATAGTGGATCGATGCAGGCTCGACCGCAAGATGTTTGACAGCAAATTTGTTCACCACACTCATCATCCTCGCTACAGGGTGTAGCTCGCGCTGGACAACTACTTTCTTCATTTGGACATCTTCCCCTTAACTCAGCAGTTGCTACAAAAAGGAGGAATTGATAAGTGAATCTTTGCATATATTTAGTTTATCAATAACTAGCTATTCCGGTAAATTTCGTCTCACCCGACCCCTGACATGTTATGAATTTTATTCCTTAATTTTTTCAATGCTCTAATAGTTATTTTATTACGGACGAGAGCAAATCATAATTCATAAAAATCATACAAATTGGTCCGGCCGTTCGTGTGTTTTAAATGCTGTAACTAATCATTCTTAGTTTTTTTATGAGGTATATAGATAAATTATTCATTTTAAAGGTAATCTTTGTGTCAACGCTCAGTTTCATTTTATGTAAGTACAATTATTAAAATAGACGAGATTTTCTTCGGCAATAGATTCCCACCGTGAAAAAAAACATAAAAATAAAGACAATTATTTTAAGAGTTGGTGAACAGTTTTTCCTTCAAACTCCATGAAAGTACTGATTTGGACAGATGATAAAAATATTATATGGAAAAATAGTATTTTTTCTATGTATTAATGTAAAATTATTATGGAAGTCCAGCGTAGTCGATGCTAGACTCTGACACACGAGGTCCTGGGTAAGGCAATTTGTTCAATGAGTTTTAAAGTTTATCTCAAAAACATAACGTAGCCTTGGATCGATTTTGTGATTAATATGACGACTGGCGACCTGTCACCTGTCTGATCAGGGTACCTATTATCGTCGGTTAATCGTGAGTGCATAAGTATGTAACCTTCAGAAATAGGAGCATAGGGATATTTATTTTTATTAAATAAAAATGTAAATATAAAGAATTACCAAAGAAATTGAAAAAATAATTCTTTCTCTTTATTTATCTGTGACAGTGACAACTAAGGGGAAAACCCAAATCAGGCATAACCCAACCGGTACAAACGGAACGGATGCGATCATTACTGTAAATTGCATGTTATTATGAAATATTTGCTCCAGTTAGAAACGTTAATTTATCGAACTGCGGTTAAGATGCCGGGGAGTAGTAATTGAAAATTTCACAAAATACTCAATCGAGAACGATCAAATCGAATAATGTACAATACTCTAATATATAAAATGCTCGCGGTGTTTATAGTTAAATTCCTCCAAAATGTCTAGAACGATTCTCGTGAAATTTTGTTTGCATAGGTAGGTCTGAGAATTGGACACATCTATTTTTCGTTCCCCTAAGTACGAATTTCGCTGGTACAGCTTACTACCTACCATACTTGGTATAATAGCGTCTTTGTTCCCGAGCGTAGTCGATGTCCAATTTTGATATACGAGATCCTGAGAGGGCAACTTGTACCTACTCCGTATATGAAAGAAAAATTACGTTGCCCGAAATAGGATTTGTACTTGACATGGCAACGGAATTGCCACTAGTCACATCATGGGATCTATTATCATCGGCTAATCGAGGGTGTATATGTACCTCTGTCTACCTCTTCGGAGATGTGACGATAATCAGAACGCAATTATAAATCGATTTGTAATTTAATCATACTTTTATCAAATTATGTCATTAGTCATTACTCAAATTCTAATAGCGCTTAATAAAGCTATTATCTAGATTATATTTTTTTAATTATATTTAAATTGACATGTAAAAAATAGTCTATACATATAATGTTTTCACAGTTTTCACATACATATTTAATATATGAAAATAAAATATTTTATAATAACTTAGTTACATTTAAATACATCTTATATAATATAACAAATGAATAATAATAATTTATAAATTTTATTCTGAGTACGCATTACATTTCCCGGGATTGGAATGTAAATGTGTGTGTGCCCGAAGTGGTGATTTATTTTAATTTAAAATCATAATATGATTGATGTCATTTACCTATATTGCACCAGAAAACTATTTGTTCTTTAAAATATTATCAACGGTTAGGTTAGGTTATTTTTTCCGAAATTTGCATCCGAAAAATACGTAGTTCAGTACATATAACTCACAACAGTATATCGTACTATCAATAATCGCAAAATTGAATTTCATTTGTGCCGGCATCTTAAATACATGTAGCCTTGTATAGATGTAATAATGGCTCGGTAATTTAGTTAGTTCTATCCAGCCACGTTTATTACCTAAACTAAACAAATGTTTTTAGATAAAAGTCATGTGATAACTCTCCATGTGACATCAAAAATTCTTACTCCTATAATAACAGTGCTTACCGCTTATAGGGCTAGGATGCGTACTTGATTTGTGCATCAATAATAACAAGATATAAAAAACTGGCCAAGTGCGAGTCGCACTGGCTCATGAAGTTTTCCGTACCGTTTGAATGTACCTATGTAGGAATATCCCAGTCTGAGGTTATACATATGTTTTGTCTAAACACATAAAAAATTATACAAAATACGGCGAAAAATATAAATCACTAGCTGACCCGACAACTTAATTATGAATATTAAATTCGAATTGGTATCTTTTTTAAGTGTCAATTTATCCTCTACAGACATGCTAAGCTTTTCTACCTTTTAATGCTACCTTTTCTACTATAAAATTATTTCAGGGTTTAGGTAAAACGGTGGCATTCTTATATAAGTTCATCGAGTGAGATTTGGCGGTATCGAGAAAATACACAATCCACTTATTTCTTCATGAATCACTTCACTTCACTTGTGCACTTTAACCGAACAAAACTATACAAAATTCCACCAAATTTGGCTAATTTTACTCAACATGTACACGAAATTTAATAATGATGAAAAATCTGTGTCCATTTCTTTTCTCAATCCCGCCAAAACGATATTTGTAGCACGCATTCTTCTATGTCAAACGCCATAAGGTTACATTGAAAAAGTTTCTACTGTCCAAACGGCTAAAGTTAGATTCGAAATAATTTTATGTGTTGATTAAGTAATAAGTATTCATAAAATAACTTCTAATATTCCGCGTAATTTTCTTTTATAAGAATTGTCTCCTGAAAATAACAAACACAACAAAAAAGAATGAGCGAAATCGGTCCAGCCGTTCACGTGCGATGGCGTGACCAAGGGAAATGGGAATCTTTTTTTTTAATCATTTATTTAATTAATTCCCGTTCTAAGAATTAGTAAGAGCAAAGTAAGTAATCCAATGTAAATATTGTTATCATTGAAGACCCTCAGGCAATAAGTGTTAACAAATAATTAAAAAACGTTTTAATTGGCTCAAGGAAAAATCGTGTGATACGGGTACTGCATGAATAGGGTTGTCACACATGTGTTGTAGTAGTAAAAATAAATAAAGTTGCAGTGTCTGTTTGTAATATTAAATCAAATGATTTTTAATAAACATGTATATATACCAATTGGATGTAGTTAAGCAGAAAGGATCCAACCCACACAAACAACAAAATTGAGTTAAATATACTAAAGAGATCGTAAAGCTCTATACTTTCGCCCAGTAAAAGATCCTACCGATAAACAAAGCTATGACATTTATACAATCATTAGATACCAACCCACATGTATGGTCGGTATATATTATTACTCATCAGAAACAATGCAACATGCTTGGAACTGCAGTTGTGTGATATATAAATTTTAAAATGATACGTGAATGATTCCCGTCACTGTACTGTATGATCGGACATAAAGTGAGAATCCAAAGATCACATTACCTTACTCGTAATACGTGCGATTTTTTGCGTTTTCTGCGTACCTACTCTTACCACAAATTCAAGTAAACGCCCACACACACACCATTGATTGCCATTGATACCCATATTCTGTCCGAAGGGGCACTCCGAATACCAGCGTCGAGGTTTCGGTCTCGATACAAACTCGATACCATTTGTTATCCACCATAACACGCATTACAGAGGATTGAATAAATATGGACTTGGTACATTAATGTTGTATATGACTGTGCTCAACATAGATGCAATATAATGTATGAAATTAATACTCTTCGATAGCGTCGTTACTTAACATCAAGTGAGGATGCCTGCATATTATCAAATACTAAAAAAACAATATTAACTCGTATGTTACAGCCCTATTCAAACTAGCGTAATAAAGGTACTATAGATACAGTATAATGCTGGTTATATATCGATGATATAACACCACTTTCATTGCATTACACCTGCATGGAGACGTAACCGGGACTTACCGTGATGTAAGAGAAGCAGGCACGCGCACAGCAGCGCCACTGGGGTCATCATCGTTGCATTACAAATCGCCACCTGAAACAAGGGGTAAAAATATTTAGATTTAGGGATGTGATAACTAAATATATCGATTTATATAAAAAAATAAAAATAAAACTGTATTGGGATAGTAAAATGAATATGGAAAATGAAGTTATTGCTTTATTTTGAATGTTAGTCAACGATACTAATACATATAAATATTTAAATAGATTTAAGAAGGCCTGAAAAATATAGACAACTATGTTCTTCACACAAATGCCTGCTCTCATCGGGGATCAAACCAAGCCATGTTGTTTGTCGGTACGACGACAACGAGGCGTAAAGAAAGAAGGGTATCGTATTGGGATCTAATTATTTAAATTAATAGATTATCTCCTTATTGCAGTCTACTAGGTGGTAGGTGGTCGGACTATCACTCCACAGCGATGGTGCGACCTGAGTTATTTTTTCTTTTTCCTGCTGTTATAAAGCTTGTCATTGTTGTCTTTCGATTTGAAAAGTAAGTAGGTATTAGAATACGGTATAAGTAAAGGCATTACATAACTTTTATTGATATGTGAAATATTTTTCGTCGATTTTTTAATTACATCGACTTAAGTTGTCTTTATAACATTATATTTCAGGCTTAAGTTGGCAACGTACCATTGCAGTAGAAAATCCGCCAGCTTGTTTGTATAACAAAAGTTAATCAAAAATATATCCAAAGAAACCGAGAATAAACATGTTCATCAAATAAGCTCCGAGCGAAAAAGCGCACTCCTACGAGCGTTATTACAAATATTTTTGTTGTCATCACTTCACGACCAAATATTGGCGTTGTTTTTCAAACCACGATATCAAAAAATTTAGTATTTTTGTAAGCTCTTACGAGTACGATTAAAATAGTTTGGCGTGAGGATGAGAAAACCCTACCTCATATTAGCAGCTATCTATTATTATAGTATTATATGTCTATTATTTTAGAGTTGCGTGTTTTTTTTTGTTTTTATATAAACAAAGAAATCACGAGAAGTGTCAAGAACGAATATTATTTAATACGCTAAGTGATAATATAGGTTGTTCGATTTTCTTCAAAATGCACTAATTGCCTAGATGGTTGTTTTGAAAAGCTTCGCCCGGATTGGTACCACTTTGTTCCTGCCACCATACCATTTCTGCTCACCATTAACGTGTTCCGGGCTTGGCAGTAGATAGTAGCCAACAGGGTTACTTTCAATAGAGACAGTATCAGCCTAATAACATCTTAAGCAAGTACATAGAAGTTACTTAGAATAAAAATTAGCAGTAAAATACATCTACATAAAAATCTTTATTTTAATAACGTTAAAAAAAGGAGCTTTCCCGGTTCTGGTATATTTTATTCTTTGGATAGAAAGATATGACAGGTGCGAAAAAGGTAAATATAAAGAGATGTAGGTCGTGCCGCGGCATTTGATTACGTTGATGAATTTTCTCAGAAATCCTGTTGCCTTACTTTTTGCTGGGTACACACCAAACCAATAAACAAAAGCGAACAATTGGGTTGTCAACAATTGAACGAATACCGAAAGCCTAACAAACATAGAGGTGCTGAGAAGCTAGGCTTTTAACTGTCCTTTGTTAAAATGAGCGAGAAGATTGAGTCCTTAATAGTGAAAAGAGACAGATAAAGTCTCGCGTGAAATTAAAGGGCTTATTTCTTTCTCTAACGTTGAACATTTCCACTTACAGGAAGTCGGAAGTGTCACCCATTCTATGTTTAATACTGGCGGTAGATTGTTGTTTCCTTTTTCATAGTATCAAAAGGCAAACTAGGAGACAGATAGCAACTATGCATAATTTATATACACTAAAAATGTTACCAACCAAATGTCTAATGTTTGCATCACAATACGACAATAGCGAGCAACGGAGATATAGCGATAGCGATACCGTAGGTTAACGGTACGTATATAAGTTAACAGTCTATCCTCCCCACTTGCTACAACGTCTATCGAAGATAACAATGTCGAAAAGTTATCCTAAGAAGGTTCAGTGGTGGATGAACAAGCTTCTACACCACACTCTAACTCATAGTTGTAACTGATTGCACTAGTGAAATAATCAAATAATTCAAGATACTTTATCAAATTATCCTGACTAAACCAAGATTTCCTTCATTTGCTTGGTCTGTACCTAGCGCAAAAAAATGCCATATGTGTAGGGACATCATAAACGTGAGCATGAATGAAAAATTATATTTATGATGCTTACGTTTAAACAAAATGAGGTTAGATAGAAGCAACATTTGAAGGTTTTTTTAACACCCTTTTACTCATAAATAACGAGTCTTATTGAGCAGGGTCGTAGAGCCCTTTCATTGCTTTCAGTTTTTAAAACAGCTCATCAGTTTTTCTCATTTTTTTTTGAACATTTTGAAGTTAGGTTATAAAATAAGTGTGCATTAAAAAAATCAGGCGCGAAAAGTGGCCCCAGAAGTTTTTTAATCATAAAAGTTTTTTTATACCTCGAAATATTATCTCCTCTGTAGTTGAGTGTAATTGGTTTCTGAGTTTGATATACGATACATTCTCATAAGTTTTTTCAGTTTACACGACAAATATGAGATTGGATTTGTACCCGACTTTCTTCGCACTTTGGATTTTCTACTTGTCACATCATGGGAGCTTATATCGTTAGCTAATTGTGGTTAATTTTTTAGGGTTTCGTTCTACAAACGTAAAATATGGAACCATATTACTAAGACTTCGTTGGCCGTTCGTCTGTCTATCTGTATGTCACCAGGCTGTATCTCATGAACCGTGATAGCTAGAGAGTTGAAAATTTCACAGATGAGGTATTTCTGTTGCCACTACAACAACAAATACTAAAAACAGAATAAAATAAATATTATGTCAATAGTGTTCCCATACAAGAAATTTTACTTTTTTACCATTTTTATAGATTATGGTACGAAACTCTAAGTGCACTTGACGGACTTTTTAATTAAACATCTTATTATAAACCCAATGATATCTAAATTATTTTCCATGAGAGACCGACTCGGCTCTTATTTCTTGTCTCTAAATTCATATTCGTACACAGCAACTTTCAAAAATGGTGCACGATTATAATTCACCTCGAGTATCCGAACGTGAGTCATTGTAATTTATTGTCTGTATGTACCGAATACAGCCAGCCTTGCAGCTAGCCAATATTTAATCACTTAATTATATTCATAATGGTACTTAATTGAGTAATCGTAGGGTATTTTTCTAATTACACAATGATATTAACACAAATGTGTTGTAACATTATTGCAACAACGTAGATTAATAAGAATAAATATTTCGATTAATAATAGAAGTGGATATGGTATCGCGTGATTCGGAAGACCTTTATTCATCTATAAAAAAAAATCATGACGATTAAATAATTTTATGCCTTTTATCAATGGTACGAGGCCGGCGGAGTTAGAATGAGCACTATCGTGTCGAAGCGATTGTGTCGTTTTGCACGATTTGAAACGTCAAACTTAAAAAACCTAAAACAATTTTTTGAGTTTGACATTTCAAATCGCGCAAAACGACACGATCGCGTCGAGACCATAGTTATCATTCTAACCCCCCGGAACTTATTTCTAGGTATGTTTAAAGGTATTGGAAGAAATAATTTAACCCATAAGTCGATTAATTGCTTCTTAGGACATAAACTAAACAAGCATTTGTGTTATTAACATAAATATTTATAAATCTAAATGTTTATTTAATTTTTTCTTCCAAAGATTAGCACATCAGGTCTAAGTTCTAACAGTACGACCATGATATCGCGACGCGCCTACCACATCTATGGTGTTTATAGGTTTACCATCAGGAGACCTGTTAACTTTTTTTTTTGTTCGCGGGCGGTCGATTGCACTTAGCTTACAACAGCCATTGTGCGTTTGCGACATGGAAACTTCACTCCAGCCATCCCAGCTCTTTCCAAGGCCAGCAGTCCCTTTAAGTTATCTGTCGTTTCCCACATAGACGCCAGCCCACCAAGATGCTGAGCCCGTTGACCTGCCACAGCCCTGCACTTCAATAGTACATGATGTGGCGTTACCTCTTCCTCCATGCAACCTCTGCATAGAGGACTGTCCGTGACACCTATTTTGTATAGATGTCTGTTCAGTGAGCAGTGTCCTGTTAAGATACCTACCATCCTCCTTAAGCCTTGCCTGTTAAGTTTTATTAGTTTTCTTGTGATTTTCTTATCTAGTTATGTCTTAATCCTGGGGTTTTTTCCACATTACCGAATGTTTTATCTGCGTGTTTCTTCTTATCCAGGACCTGAACTGGTTGTATTAGTAGCACTGGTTGTAGTGTAGTAGGTAGTGGTATTATTGGTCCCGGTCCTGTTGTCGTTTCTGCCGATGCTCTTCTTGCCAATTCGTCAGCAGCATCATTTCCTAGTGATCCACTGTGGCCTTTTATCCAATGTAGTTCTAGCTTGTTTGTTATTTCTACTTTTTCTAGCGATCTGTGACATTCTAAGACTGAGCTCACTCTCTAGAGCATATGGGATTGATTTGCTATCCGTTATAATTTTTAGTTTCTTTCCTTTTATTTTTCTATCTAATACTGCCTTAGTTGCTAAGATTATTCCAACACATTATGCTTAAAAAACAGTACTAAATTTTCCTAAGTTAATGTGTTGTTTGATATTGAGGTCGAGTGAGTAGACACCTGCCCCTGTGTTTTCTTTTGTTTTCGACCCATCTGTGTATATTCTCATTTCATCGCTTTTAGATTGGTCGCTATGTTCTTCCACCTTTGTTATGATGTAGTTCCTGTTTAGGTTTATATGTTTGTTTACTCTATCACACGGTGCTTTTATTAGAGGCTGGAATTTTTCTATTTCTGTTATTAATGTATGCGCCGTGTTTCTATTTTTCCAGTTATCATTTATTTTTAGTCTTAGTGCGGCAACTGTTGCTTCTTGCTATATGTAAAGATGCAAAGGAGTAATTCCTAAGATTGTCTCCATGACCGCGGTTGGAGTTGTGCTCATGCCTCCAGTTATTGCTAAGCA
>DVZL01003285.1:0-14178 GCA_018236625.1 Lasaia peninsularis
TCCCTCTCGCTCACACTTATTCATACTCATGCTCCGTTTCGCTCGCGCTACACGTATTTCTAGATGTACCTGCGCAACACTACAAAATGAAGTTCGTACGAGGCGCATTTAAGTTTTGCGCGAACTGTAAAACAAGTTTACAACAGAGGTACGCGATATGGTTCTCTTGAGTCGTGAGCTGTTCGTGAGTCGATTGCTTGGAAACAGAAATAATTCCTGCTTACGTCATCGAGTCGATTGAATATACTACCGACTGAATACAGTTAGTTATGCTTATTGGTATAATATGTTACTTATGTTTATTAGTTTTACTTTGGAATTCCCTTAATGTCTTCTTCCACATATATCCTTAAGTATTTAAATTATTTAATACCCGCTGCTGAGTTCCACTTGACCCACACCCCCTTAATACGTGGCGGTCATCTACTACTTATATGATTTTGTAAGAGGAGGCAGCATACTAATATATGACAAAACATGTACAAATGGCAGTTATATTGAGTGCCCCGTCAAGATGAGCACAGCGAAGCGCAAAAAATAGGCTGATTTTGTCATTCAGTCGCTCAATCATGATTATTTAAATCTTCTTTATGATCACAGCGTACTTACTGAAGATCTAGAAAGCTAATATTTAGCATGCAATAATATTAAAATGTACAATTTGCTGTTGTACTCACCAACCCCATGAACTAGGTGGAATATTGTACAAGATTCTTACAAAAGTTTGATGACAGAGGTTTGAAAAATGATAAAAGCACTTTTTGTTATCACTATATAATGTAATAAAACAAAGTCACTTTTACTGTCTGTGCCATACGTATGCTTAAATCTTTAAAACTAAGCTACGGCTTTTTCTGCGGTTTTTTCAATAGATGGAGTGATTCAAGAGGAAGGTTTTTATGTATATAACATGTATAGTATTCTCGTGCGACGCCGGGGCGGGTCGCTAGTAAGTAATAAAGTAGATATCTTAGATTTTAGAGTCACTTAATTTAGAGTCGGTAGTTTGTGTGGGTTTTCCTACAAAACTTAACTTCACGCTAGACATCTGAACATGGTTGGATTCGTTGGTTTTCAGTTTAAAGTAAAATTGGATGTTATTCTGTTTTGGGCTAAGAGTTTTTAAATGTATTGACATAATGTAATGAGTGATCTATACAGATAGACCATTCTCTAATCCTTCCCGCACGTGATATGTTGACTTTGGCGTCACCTACAATTTATTATCGAATCATATCTTATCTTAATGTTCTGGAATTGTTTAAGATTCGGGGCGTGACTGATGTACAGGCTTTATCTTTATCACAGAGTATTCTAATATTGTTTTCGACATTGGTTTTGTTTTATAGCAGGTAAAAAAATGAACATATTTCAGCCTCTACGGATTGTAAATGAGTGACATGTAGTGCATAAGCTTTCTGCTTCTCGTCATGGACACAATACACATTGGACCAATGTATTGTATCACAGTAATGACATGTATAACGAACCAAGTAGGCTTACCCATTTGCCCAACTAATGTCAATATTGGTTGGTTTGGTTTATCACTCGTTACAGCGAGCACAGTGAAAACAAAATTTTCTTTGGTGTCTTTTTATTATCAGGCAATACATTGGGAACGTATTATTAATTGTCTTTATTTGTCTTTTATAATAGGCCTACGGAACTTCTTTAAAAAATCTACGACCTTTATATCTAAACAGCGTATCAGGTCTTAGTTTTTGTAAATTGCACTTGCATAATGTTTTAATGCCTAATAAAAATGTCTGGAAGCTGGTAAATTATAATTTGTCACCACCAACATTGTGCTTGTGCAGTGCATACATATGTATACAATAAGTTAAAACAATACATATAGAGGTCATTATTTCAATGTCGATTTGTTTGTTTAAACACTTGTTTCATGTTGTTGCTTCTGTCTCGTTTCTGATGCTCACATGATTTCCATATGATTTCTTTTTGTTTAGTTTTTTTGTAAAAATCTGAATGCATAATAAAAAACGACTAAACGGATACAAAAATAATGAATTTTTGATACAATGAGGTGCAACTTTGCAAAAATACAGATTTTTTTTGAGGTTATTTGCAAAATTTTATTTTTGTTTTCCAAATGCTAAATACTTTTAAACGACTTTTCAAAATGAAAGATGTTCTCAACTCGTCTATATGTTTTTTGTATGTCTGTTACACGATTACTCGGTCAATTCCAAACGGATTTTAAATTTGATAAAATTATATTAATTTTTTTTAAACACTATATCTTGGACTGTCTGTCTCTCCTCGGTTCTCTCGACATCTTAAATTCTAAAAACCCGAAGATACCTGTAGTGTATCCGGTATAATATTAAAAAAAAGTAGAAATTGTATCCACTTGTACTGTTAAGTCAAATCTTCAATAGTCTCTTTAATTTGCTTAAAAAGGGCTTGCTTTCAGTTTATTTTAGTTTGGACTTCAATTACGTTGTATGTTTTTTGTATATCATAATAGATAATTCTATAATTAGCTTAGTTCACTTTGTCTTCCCCGTACGTGACTTGGCGCTAAAATGTATTTGTTACAATATAATTATTAATGTCATAACTTGGGCAACACTCTGTATTACACCTAACTTGTTGCCAAGGTGTTTGGCCAGCGGTGCATGCTATAATTAACGTCCAAGTCCTTTATATTAAAATGATTATTTTTATGGCATAGATTTTAGGTCGATTTTCATAAAAGCGTAAATGTTTATAGGACATTTGATAGTAAGTGGTTCATATTTGCCAATGGACATCGGTAACACAAAACCCCCTTTAAGTTACAAACCCCTTACTTTAATCTAATGAATAAGTAAATGAGGCGTTGCTATGAATATTATGTGTTGCTATGACGGGGTCTACAGGGAAAATGTGTCAGGAAGTTTGGTAGTACAAATAAATAATATGAGTGTACTCATGTAAATCCCCCTGTTTAGTCAGACTGACATTTAATTTTCAAGCGAGATCCAGCGCATTAAGTAATAGTGATTTCCTTAAGGAAAATACCCAGAACTGGGTATTCACGCGATGTGAGGGTGGCCTTGTTTTGTATAGTTCTGAGCTTGCGCTGTGACCTCCTCCGAAGATTCTTCGCCATTAAAACTGTGCCTATACTGAGGTAGTAACTAGAATTAAACCATAACTATATTTATAATAAATTGTAATATACTATATTTATAATAAACTGTTAAGGCCGAATGTGCGGTTTTTTTAATTTAATAGTTTGATCGACATGTAAATTGATTATTTGGAAGGATTTCTACTGTTTAAAACGTATGTCCGTATTCCGCTACGATAACAAATCTTGTGTATAATACTATAAATAATAATATATGCGTTACAAGAACCGCTTGTAAGGTCTATGTGAAATAAAATATTTTCTATTCTTTTCCAAGTGGGGAAATTTTTAAACTTATATTACGATTTTTGATCTTGACCAGAATTCGGATGATTGATGAATTCATTACCCGATTTGAAATACTGCACGTTGCATTTGAAAGATGTAAAAAACCTCTATCTATAGGGTCAAATATTATCCAAATTTATGAATTATATTTAAGTATTACTGATATAATAATATACAATTTATTAGTATGTATGTTATTCATAATTCAGTAGTTACTTAAAGTATCGACGTCAACCAATTTGTCGATCCCTGTTCCCCATATCAGTGTTGGTTGGCAATTGTCTCCAAAGCATTAATCGTAACAGCATTAAACGTTGTTTAAGGTTTTCTAATGAAGTCAATTGTGTTGAACTTTGCCTTCCGTTGACCTGACCATTGATTCAAACCACTGCATCGATTGAATTATAAACATGTGGTTGTTTTCCGGTCATTTTAATTGATTCAGTTCAACTAACTGCTTACGAGACCTTTTAACGATATAAGCATTCCTGATCTAGGTCGTAAAAAAACTGTCTGGTTTTTTAATTTTTTGCAAAGTTGTTTATTTAGATCTTCAGCTATTAATTAGGAAAATGTCTTAAACTTCATTATCTTAAGTTTCATTCCAAATTTAAAATATTGAGCGGTTATGATACTTTAATATATTAAAAATAGATGACGACACTTTGAGTTAAGGTGAGTTGTGGAGTGTCTCGGCCAAAAGGTTTATTTGTTTCTATATTTTCATTAAGGTTCTTGAAACGTTCTTACAGACGGAATAGTAAAGAAACAGAATAAAAAGGCTCTTTTTCTTGATAAAGCTATTTACTTTTAGTAATCAATGTCAGGTGATAGGAAATTCTTTAAGTTGGCTATTTTTTTATAATAGACAAATCTTTTTAAACGGAGTAGCGTTAACCTTAAAAATCTGAAAGGGCTACATAAAACTATAAATATTAGAAATCTTCCACTCAAGGTCTGACAGCGTTCCGATCAGAAGGTAAATTTTAGAATTGCGGAGACACTTCACAAGTAACTACCGCTTGTATGATCTATGTGAAATATATCTTATATTCTGTTTCACGTTATAGATCTAGTTGTTATCTTTTAGCGGTTGGGATAAGCAGCGAAAGACGACTCTCACACTCAAACTCACACTACTACTAGGGAAGTTATCCCAGCATACGATAAAAAGTTGAAATAAAATGAGTGATAATACCATTTTTGTACATAGCAGAGTAATACACCGTGTCTGTATCCAAGAGCGCATATTGAGAGCGACGCTAATATTAGCAGAGCATTATTTTTATCTTATAACCTTATCATGGATTGGTCGATTGAAAATCCAAAGTTGCACCGCGTGTTTGAATGTGATCGAATTACGTTACAACATTTGGAATTTTATTCTGGATTTGACAATGTCGTAAAATCTGAAATGACGTAAAAATTCTATCTGTTATACATTACAAAAAATATTTCGAAGGAGCTTAATTCAGGGTTTGGTTCAGGTTTTGCCCAAGATTGTGTCGTTGGTTGAGTATTTTGTTAGGACGTAGAGGGTTTTGGGGTCAATCAATTTACGCGTATAATATTCATTGGGGTTTTTGCACAATCCTAATTCTCGTGGTTTTTGTATAAATAGTAATAGTACTGTTGAATTTTTAGAATACATTTACATATATGATATACAGGTCATTTCAAGAAATTTTAGATCAATATACTTTACAGAGTTACATGTCAATAGTGTAATGTAAAAATTTGGTTGAACATAATTTTGTCTGGCTTTGCCTGTTTGAAGAGATTGCATTGCAATGATTATTTTAAAATATTAATATTATTTTGCACGAGGGGGAGTAATTCGCGGAACATCACTATTAAATTACATTTTGATGCAAATGTATAGCAGATTTGAACCAAAATATTCACTAAGTTTAGTAATTAGGGATGAACAGAATCGTTCTTGATTTTGTGAAACCAAAATTACAAATACAACGATTCCAAAACTTGTTAAATAAAATTGAGACCAACCTTTTTTGGTCGTGGTTAAAATATTTTGCACTCTTATCAAACTACCTCACAGAACCATCAACCTTCTCAAATAATTCGTTATAATGAGAATATCTCTTGTCTATAGAAATCATGTCCAACGGCATCGATTCTCCTGCGTGGATTAAGCGCAGAATCGACAAACCTGAAGGCCATCCTCCAAGAGAAGATCCCCAAAGAACAAGAGAAAATCCGTGAGTTCCGCAAGAAGCATGGATCCACCAAGGTCGGCGAAGTCACCGTTGATATGGTAAGGAACTATACCATATATTCTTAACTACTCTAACCACAGAGTTTGAAAATAATAAAAGAAAAATTACCATGTGGTACTGCTGTGTAGCAGCTCACCAGCCACACAGCACACCACCAGCCACCTTGCCTATTCCAGCTGTCATAACAGCAGTGCTCGATAGTGTTGTTACAGTCTGTGGTGTCTACAGGCGACGATTCTCTACACCATCGGCTACTTGTCTATAAAAACAGCAAAAAAAAATCACGTGTGTTGTGTGGGAGCACCCTTTATATATTTATTTTATTCAGTTTTTAGTATTTGTTGTCATAGCGACAACAATAATAAATCATTTGTGAAAATTTCAACTGCCAGCTATTACAGTTCACAAGATACTCTCTGGTGACAGTCAGACGGACAGCGGAGTCTTGGCAATATGGTTTCGTTTTTACCCTTTGGATACGGTACATTAAAAAAGAATGACTTTCCATGACGTTGTTTTTGATGCGGCGCTGTTGTGTGGCTTGGGTATTATTAGGCCTAATGTACAAGTCTACTGCAGACCGGAACACGACACTATTATTATGACGGTAGGAATAGGTAAATTCAATGTATAAAGTTTCATAGTAATATTCAAATTGGCGACAATTAGCTCAAGAATTATCCCACAGTATAAATTCAATTCTAACAAGCTGCGAGTGTCGGTACTCTGTGAATCATCGACCTTGGGACGACACTAGAAACATGTTTATTTTTTTGTTACCTCACTTGTTTTGTAGGTTAACTTTTATGGAGTGTTTCAATTTGTAAAAATTCTGTATTTATTTTATATTTAATTTGTTTAGCGGACTAGAATTGGTTACGCGGTTTCGCTTACATAGAAATAACTTTATGCACAGGCAGGGCTGTTGTTAGAGTTGAATTTGAGATAGGGCAGTATTGGTTAAAAGTAGGGAGGATGTAAAAAAATATAGTTGATCTGCCTTCGAAGCACGGGCTCCTAAATCAATCACCATGTATATCACTGAGTTAGTGGACGAATCAAATATGTACGAATGTCTGATTATACTCGATCCATTTTGTTGAAATAGCTCTTACTTACACCTACTCCTAAAATAATGGAAATCCAGAATATTGATGGTACAGTAGTACAGTAGGAGTTTCATGAACAAAATGTTGTACAAATAACATTTTTTAAATATGTAATTATTCGAAAGCGCCCTAGCAATATATTATAATTATTTATTTGCGGAATATCTTTGATATATAGACTCTATTGGAATTTTTAACTGTCATTGACATCAGCTTCGAAATTAAGATTGTTGTGTAGTGACGTCACTCTTGCGTCTTCAACTATCTCCATACTAGATTTTGTTAAAATCAGTTCAGTATTTGAAAGGTAAAAGCTTGACAGACTGGCAAACTTTCATATTTAAAGCATTTGATACTTTCAAAGTAAGATAAAATATGAATTATTTTTTTTTATTTTAGATGTACGGTGGCATGCGAGGTATTAAAGGTCTTGTTTGGGAGACATCAGTGTTGGATGCCGACGAGGGCATCCGTTTCCGTGGCCTGTCTATCCCAGAATGCCAGAAGGCGCTTCCCAAAGCCAAGGGGGGTCAGGAACCTCTGCCAGAAGGTTTGTTCTGGCTCCTAGTCACTGGCGATGTACCCACCGAAGCACAAGTCAAGGCCGTATCCAAGGAATGGGCGACGAGGTAAGGACGTATTTTAAAGAAAAAACATTTAAACAGACACATCACGTGTTTTATAACACACAACTCACGTGGCGACAGATGCGCCGCTCATAGACACATATAGTTGTTACCAACCTAATGCTATATTAAGCCAATCGCTCACATTAGTTTACGCCACGCAAATCGAAAAAAATACACTATAAAGTAGAATAAATAATAATAATATGATTTTTCGTTCTATTTTTTTATATCTATGTATATTTTTATGAAAGATAAAAGTGACTGACTAATGTATCAACGCAAGACGAAACTAAGGAAGGATATTTCAAAACTCAACTCCGAAAGAGGTATATCAAAAATTGGTGATAATATTTTGTATGAACTAAGTAAACTAAATATTTGCAACATAGTATAATATAGTTAATATATTTTTAAATTTCAACGAACATCTATTATCTGGTGAGATTTTTCAAAACCGGTCTAGCAATTTGTAAGTGAAAGAGCAAAAAATTAATATCCACTGCAATATTCTCGTTTGTGAAATTGACTTAAATTGATACAGATTGTGCCGCCATAAATGTATTTGAACTATAGACTTGGCAGTGACTCACGTTAAAGTGTTTTTGGATTTAAATAAAGTGATATTATAATTCCTGTTATCGTCACGTTTCGCATGGCAACATGGCGGGAAATTTTCGTGACGCAGTATTATAGCTAATGTACCTTAATAACAACTTTAAATGATTAAAAACTCACTATTGTCTTTGCTTCGACTGGTTTTTTAATGATATACAATGAATTTGATAGCGTTAGAACCTGACCCCAATGCCCGCTCGTGGAATAATTTGATAAATTATTATCAATAGTAGTGGTAATTATTCTTAATTACTCCACTATAATTGGAGGTGGTAGCCCTTAAATGACTTACCACGATTGGTACCACTACCTGTCTGTACCAGTACATAGAACTACGCCCTTCTATGACTAATAAGAATTATGCACTTGTTAGTTCACTCATTTTATTAAAATTTGTGATCTTTTGTCAACTGCGTCACATAGTAGGAGGGGGAGGAAAAAAACTGAGAGGAGAATTGGAAAAGAGGACAAAACTTGTGACGTCACATACCACTTTATTTCATAATTTCCTGCAATAAAAATATATCAATAAAGTTTTAGTTTGACCAGGAATGGGAAAAAACGAAACTTTTGCATGTCACATATGACATTTGCATAAAATTAAAATATATCAATCATTAAGAGACGCCATACCAGGGGGAGGGTCAATTGTGACAGGGAGGGGGTTAGAACAACTAGAACAGACGATGGGGGTTGCTAAAATACTAACCTTGTGTTACTCATCGTCTAATATTCCATTAGTATTGTAGTTATATTGTACTATATTCAACAGAGCCGAGTTGCCCGCCCACGTGGTGACCATGTTGAACAACATGCCCAGCAAGTTGCATCCGATGTCACAGTTCTCCGCTGCCGTCACCGCCCTGAACAGCGAGTCCAAGTTCGCTCAGGCCTACTCTGAGGGTGTACACAAGTCCAAATACTGGGAGGTAATATTTTTAACAAAATTAACTTTTTAGTTGACACCTTATAATTCATCTAAATCTGAGTCTGCTATTCTCTAAACAATTATTATTCAGTCGAGTTAAGAAGACAGTGACGTCATTAAATCCGTAATGCCCCAAACAATTATGAATTTTTAATTTTCATGCAATAATCAAACGAGCCGAAGAATTAATATGTAACATGTGAAACACTAAAGATGACAATGGTGCTTTATAAACCTAAGGGACATCAAGGATCTTGCGTTAGCGTATCGACTATTCTATCCTCTAAACTGGAACGTGTCAATAACAAACACTGATGTAACAGGAGATATTGGCAAAAATACTGATCCGAAAGAGTTGTTACAAAACTTTAAAAGCCATGTTCTACTGGCACAACGTTAGTGATTGAAACTGACTGATTTGGAAAAAAAGAGTGAAGTTATTAGCTTCAGGTTGGCAAAGCCCCATCACCACTGTTGGTTTTAATAGTCTGCGCGTATTTCTTGTTTCCATTCGCCTTCTCGTTACTACCATAAAAAATCAGTAAATGACAAGATAATTTTTTTTGGTAGTATGTATACGAAGACACCATGAACCTGATCGCCAAACTGCCAGTCATCGCGGCCACCATCTACCGCAACACGTACCGCGACGGGAAGGGAATCGGCGCTATCGACGACAACAAGGATTGGTCCGCCAACTACTGCACCATGCTCGGATTCGACGACCCACAGTTCACTGAGCTGATGCGGCTGTACCTCACCATTCACAGGTAAGCTTCAGGAAACCTTACTTGATATAACGCGGTACACACAGAAAATGATGTGAAAAACTATAAAATTATGAATTTTATGAACGCGAACGGGGCTTTCTTAAGATATCCTACTGCTGCTTCTATGGGTTGATGATCAGACCAGCTCATTAGCATCATGTTTCAAATACCAAAAATAACTCTTCAGCACTTAATAAATGATCTGATGATGGCCTTGAACACTTGAGTAGATTTCCATAAATTGTAGATCAGAACCATCTCGACCATGTTAGATTGAAGATTAAAAAACCACATCACAATCGGTCCATTCGTTTAGATGCTATGATGCCAAAGCACACACACACATATAACAAAAATATCTTTTCTTAATTTTTTTGTTTCGAATCTATTTACCAACATGCTTACTTAAGACTTACAATTTCAGGTAGCTGGTCGAAATAAGCGATGGGGTCGTTACATACATATGTCAAATAACATGTTAAATTAAAAAATAGTTTGAAATAAATTTGGAGGATGCTTTTCAGGCATCAGGTCACATACAAACCAAAATGGTTTTCTATATTTTACTTTTATAATTTGTTTTTTTTTTTAATCGAGACGTCATCGTAAAGAGAAAAAGAGACAGAGTAATATACTCTATACATTTACACTTATTATAAAGGAGCCTCAGTGGTCTGGTGTTTAGATCATCGGACTTTCATTTCTGTGCTCCAGGTTTAAATCTCGCCAAGTGCAAATAAGTTTCTAATTTCGTGAGGAAATCTGGATTCGTATATTCGAATTCGACCTAACATAGGATTTACATAGGCTTCCCTTCTAGGTTGCAAAGATCGGATGGCTGTCGACCGGTATAAAAAGCGACATGCTTGTGAAATCCCTAAATTAGGCAGCTGACCCTAGGGCCCTACCTAGGATAAGGCTACGACGATGAAGACGAAAAATGTACCCTTATTGAAGTGTTGTATGACACCAGTTATACCTAAAATATAAGAAACTAGCTGTACGCCCGCGGCTTCGCCCGCGTGAATTATTTTAAAACTTAACAACTTTCAAAGGGCAGACATTTTTCCGACTTATAATACTAATCGCGTAAAAACATACCCACTTTTTAATGTAGTCGGTTAAAAAGTAGCCTATGTCCTTCCTCAAGGTCTACTCTATCTCTGTACAAAATTTCATCAAAATCGGTTGAGTGTGAAGCGTAAAAGTGTAACATACAGACAGACAGACAGAGTTACTTTCGCATTTATAATATTAGTAAGGATTAGCCATTCACCTTATTTATTTAAAGTTAAAGTTGTAAAAACCCTTTATACGGTATAAACACTAAAACTTAAGTATCGCAAAAAATTGTATAATATGAAACTATTGTTATAACGTAAATTTGCATATTTGCTTGTGAATTTAAATAATAAACTAATATGAAATTTGCTTTTTATATATAATAAATGAATTTTTATATTATATTTTACATTTATTGCATTCAAAATGTAATAAATATTTTACACTCAACCTTGAGTTTACAAACCTTGTATTTTTATGGACATTCATGCAATTATGTTAAAAAGTTAAGTGTGGATGTGCACTTAAATAATTATACTTATTTTATGTTAATGATTACAAATAGGATTAGAAGGCAAACAAGAAGAATAATTTCATGGTATAAATACGCATTGCCTATAGACACCATAGATGCTAATGGTGCGTAGCCAACCTAAGCATGGGGTGCTATGCCCCATGCATATGTTATTGACTATATTATCTTCTTATCTCGTATGAAACACGACAATGGCGAGCACTGAAATTTTAACTTAAAGATTTCTTTTAAACTGTTAAGGCAGCGCTGCGATTTAGTTTCTTTTATTTTTCGTGTTTTAACCGCATGCGATTGTTTTTGTGTATTTTCCTTGCTTGTTAAACTATTGTGTCTTGTATGCATTAACATGATTCTCCACCAGTTTACTACTTCGTTGCATCCGTTTTCTACAATATCAAGTAATTGCTTTTTCTATAAAACCCATTATAAATAACCTCATTTGAAGGCCATGGAATAACCAGGACCGATAGAAAACCATGTACGTTTTGGTATTATACTAATAATGTCCTTTTGAAGTTAGCTGTTGTGTTAGATTAAAAAGGCACACAAGGAAGGAATATTCTTCTCTAGGGTTTTTTTGCCCAGCGAATATATGTAAGATTTATTATATCCAAAAAAATAAAGAGTAGGTAAATAATAAATATGCATGTGAATATGATATGAATTATTGTTTCTAGAGGCTTTATGGTTAAACAAAGACACCTATCACATTATTTTATACTTGAAACACTATAAAGTATAAAAACGCGAGAAAAAATTTACGCGCCATTCTTAAAAGGTCAAACACAAAGTAATTAAGTAAAAGTAAATAATTTAATGAATAAAAAAATATAGGTTTCTTTTTTTGTTGAAAATATTATTTTTGTTGGGAAAGTCTGTATTACAGGGTCCGAGTGTTAAATTATTAGAGTTTCTATTAGTCAATTTTTATGTATTAATATCCTATACGTAATTATGATAAAATAGTACTCATAACGCGTAATTTGTTTTCAAGGATATAAAAATGTTTCTCAAAGTATCCGCTAGAGGCGCTTACCACTAATTACAGAGTCTAACGCAAATTGATGAGTGATAAAATATCTACACAAAACCGTATGTGCTTCAATTGTAGTATATTTTATTCACTCACGTGGTGCTTGTTTGTGAGTATTACGTGTACTAATACGTAATTATTGACCTTGGTATTGACATCCGGTCTTAATAGATATTTCCAACATTTACACAAATATTTTTGGTCGTATCTATCAAAAGATAGAAGTAATTCTGCTGAGGACTAACTATATTTTAGATTATCGTTATCTTCTTTTAACGCAAGAAAAAGAAGGAGACGAAACGCGTTTAGTGTTGTCACATTCGTTTTTACGCATTTTAAAAAAAATAAGTCTAATCTGAAACTCGTAATATGTCGATTAAAAACCGTAAAAGTTATTATGTACATAGTTATTATGTAATTAGAACAAACGTAGCATATATTCAAAATATGAATTTAAAAACAGAAAAATTCAAATATCAGCGTCAGAATCGACACCAATATAAGGCAATTGATTTTCTACCATCAGTTTGTCACTAACGGAAATACGAATATTTTAAATCGTTTAATGTATTTGAAAATGCAAGAACATATTTCATATGCATTTTTATTGCGTCGCTTAAACGAATAAATAAAATTCTAACTTGTTATATAGAGTGTTGTGCAGCAACTCGCCCGGGTAGGGATCCACCGCCTTACCTATTCCTGTCGCTATAATGACATTGTCGTTTCGCCGTCCGGAGGGCAGGATGTCCGCTAGACTTACATACTGTCTGACAGCCCGACCACGGACATACCTACAACATCTACGGTGTCTATAGGCCTCGGTTGTCTCTTACCATCAGGAGACCCGTGTGTTTGTTCGCTGTCTTATCACAAAAAATATGTTTTACTACTTACACTTAGGTACACCATACACTAAATATATATGACGTATGTGTATCAAATACATGATAGTGCATGTAATGTATCTAAAATTAATCTATACTAATATTATAAATGCATAAATGTTTGTGTTTGTGTGTGTCCCATCACGTCCCAACGAATTTATGATATTTTTGTTGAGTTAAGGCGGCTGAAGTATGATAGAGTAAGTATGAATGTTGTTCTTTCAAGACAAAACTACTGGAAGGATTTGGATGAAATTTTACAATAATATAGCTTATACGTTAAAATAATACATAGGTCACTTCTTAAGCGACTACATCGAAAAGGCAATAAGTATTATAAGAAAAATAAGGATTATAATTGGAAAAAATTCTGCGCTTTGATTAATGAATGCTAGCAAGCCGCGGACCGAAAGCTAGTAACTATAATTATTGCCTGTAGTTATAAATAACAATCTAGTTTAATATATTCCTTTATTTGAGCAATAAGGATCACTATGTTTATGCTTCATGTATTAATGTGTAATGATTATGTAATGTGTTAAGTGTCAGTGACATTCTGCTGGCGATAAGTAGATATGCGAATGTCATCTCATCCATTTTAACGTTTATCTGATAGTTTACATATCTGTGGTAATCCGTCATAGCGAATTGACATCCAAAGGTGACATCTTGACATTGGATCATGCGAAGCCGGTGCGAATATATTCAGGCTCATCTTGTAAACTTTCACTTAAACCATGAACATAGAGATCTAGCGTCTACATTGCTCTTTAGTAGTAAAACTAGGTAAATCAGGTGGTAGCTGGAAACTATATCTATGTTAATCATTATCAAAATCAATATGGCGGCTTATCTGTAAATTGTATGAAACAGACCAGCGGGGCTATTGTGTATCTTTTTGACAGTTAAATGATACGAACTCCGAGCCTGAATTTTCGTATATTCACTG
>DVZL01003286.1:0-14172 GCA_018236625.1 Lasaia peninsularis
TGGAACTTGGCGAAAATCAAGCTTAAAGATTCCACTACATACATACATACATACATACGTACAACCCAAGCTAATAACAGCGTATTAATATAATCAAATCTTTATATATAAAACAAAAAGAATGGATCAATATGGTTTTAAGGGGTTCCGCATCCAAAGAGTAGAAACGGAACCCTATTATTAAGACTCCATGTCTGTCTGTCTGTCTGTCTGTCGCCAAGCTATATCTCAAGAACCGTGATAGCTAGACGGTTGAAATTTTAACAAAATATTTATTTAACAAGCACTAAAAACAGAATAAAACAAATATATAAAGGGTGCTTCCATACAACAAACGTGATTTTGTTGTTTTTATGGATAATGTTACGGAACTCTTTGCGCGCGAGTCGAGTCGAGACTTGTTGATTTTTTTATTTTAGGATTTGTCTTCGTCAGGATAAGAATAATGAGGATTAAAAATTATATAAAAATATATATAGTAATATATATGGCGAATACAGGGCGCCGAGAAATTCACCGGGACGGCAAGTATATTATAAATGTGACAACGCTTTATTAGATTTGACTTCACGTCTCAACGGCTGGACTAATTTTGATAGAATTGCACGTACATACACTTCGACCTGGAGACACTCCTAATCTACTTTTTATTCCAACAAAAAAACGTTAAAACGCTCTCGATGCCGCGGGAAGTAGTCTGAATTTAACCTTAATGTGTTTTGACGTGAGTTCTTAAAAACAATAAACAATAAAGTACAGACAAATTTTCCACAAGATTTTCCCGCGGTTTAGTCTGAAATAACAATCAAACATTTAGAAACTAGATAATCACATCATCGAGATTGGACCATAAAACACGAATATTTCAATGTGGCAGTTCCAAATGTGCTTGCTAAAATTAACACAAAAAAGTTCAGCACTATTATCATAAAATTAATAGATAATAGATTATTGTCCGTAACTTCAAAAAATCCGTCAAGTGCGAGTCCTATTAGCACACAAAGGCACATTATGTACGGCAACGCCAAAAAAATCACGTTTGTTGTATGTATCACCCTTTATATATTTATTTTATCCTGTTTTCAGTATTAGTTATAGCGGCAACATAAATACATGATCTGTGAAAATTTCATCTGTCTAGCTATCACGGTTCATGAGATACAGCCTGGTGACATACAGACACACATATAGACGGACGGACAGTAAAACAGAGAAAAATCTTTCTCTGTCTGGATTTTCTTCTTCATCCTAGTATCACCTTATTACTATATCAGATGATATTAGGGTCGGCTAGCTAATATAATTTGTCAAGGCCGCAAGTTTTTACACAAGGCGACTGCCATCTGACCTCTGCAACCCTGAAGAGAAACCAGACCCGGTCCTAGATTAGGTCAATAACGAATAGTTACGATGTTTTCCTTCACAGAAAGAGCACTCAGAAAATGTACTTAAAAAAAATTTATTGATACATGAGGAAATTCGAATTTTGACTATCGAAACGGTACTTCAAAAAATTAATTATTAAACCGAGGATCTCAAATATTCATAATTCTCGCATTAATATTGACTGTGAAAACTTGTCAAAATGTAAGCTACTGCTGCGTTGCCAACTTGAAACTAGATGTTAATTAATACAGTTTATACCACAATGTCTTTAACAAAAAGTTTATTCGTGTAATTATTTAACGGGTTATTACGACAATTATTATTGTTTTGTTGGTTTTTCCAATCTTTTGACGTAATACGTGGTACGTGATCGAAATATCGTATAAAAGCGCTTCCCGTTCCTGTCTGCCTCTATGTATGCTTAGATCTTTAAAACTACCCAATGGATTTTGATGCGGTTTTTTTAGTAGATAGAGTGATTTAAGAGATGAGAGTGAGCGTTAATAGGTGCTTTTACCTTAGTCCACCAAGCACTCGAGGTTTTTCGTACTGTTTCACTGCGATTAATTGTAGATTAGTGTGTTTCTTCAGTGTCGTTAACATTTCATAATCCAGACAGAAGTTATTTATTAATTTTCATTTAAAGCTAAAATTCATAAAAGCGAGGTTGTCGGTCACGGAATTTGAAAGTTACGAGATTTTATACGAGGATGGAGTACGTAGAAGGTTGATTTTGTTTTTGATTTTTGCGTTGAATGATTTATATGTAATAAATTATTTATTCGAATACCAGTTCGAATACTTTGATCGTAAGATTTTTTATTTCTAACTAAGACGCATTAGGACTCTTACAATTTTTATGTTTTAAATATACAAAGAAATAAAATTGAAATGTCTGTTTTTAATATTTGAAAAAGTTAAATGCATGTGTTTTTTTAATTTATTCATTATCCACAAAGATTACAACATAAGAAGCTTAACAACATACCTCTTAAAGCAAAGAAGTCCTTATAAGGTATTTTTTTGAAAACGCATACAAATCTATAATTAATAAATAACATAATTGACTTTACAATATGAGGTAAAAACTGACTCTAAAACTTTTTTGATTTTCCTAGTTTTTGATATTTTGAGATTTAGTTATGAAATGATATGAAAATAATATTTTATACAATTTTTATGTGTCTGTTGGTTCCGGTTATCACTGGAATGGTTGAAATGATTTTGACGAGACTTTCACTTTCAGATAGCTGACATAATAAAGAGTAAATTAGGCTTATTTTACTTTAGAATTTTATTTTGGAAATTTATAAAATAATGAAATAAAAACGTGGTTGAAATTGCGCGCATGCATTATTTTATTGTAATATTACAAAGAGACACTCCAATTTATTTACTGATGTATATAGAAGATTATTTATGTATTCAAGTTCACGTTGTACTGCCAACATTCAAAATTGTAAAAGAGAAAGTGTCGGTGTTAAGGATATGTCAGAAAACAAAACAAGCGAGGTGATTGAATCACAAAACATTTTCTTCCAATACAAATTGATAGTATCTTATTTGATATTCTATAAAAATATATGAATATGAATTAATAAAATTGAATTGTCTGTATGTAATATTGAAATACCCGCTTTTTACTAAATGCATATATCAAAACCATATTTTTTTTAATTTTTGTCTGTCAGTTTGTACCCGCTAATCTCTGAAACGGCTGGACTGATTTTGATGGGACTTTTACTGGCAATCAGCTGATGTAATATGGAAAGGTTTAGGTTAATTTAATTATATATATTTTAGGAGTGTATAAGATAAAATAAATGAATTTAAACGCGGACGAAGTCGCGGGCACAGCTAGAGTTATAATATAATGAAACAAATATTCACTAACAACGGAGGATTTCATGTAAATCTAGTCAAAATAAAATGATCAAACTAGTTTATTGTTTACGGAGCTTTTACGTCATAAAAGCGTCAATATATTAGCTTTTTAAACGACTATTTTTAATAGTCAAATTTTGCCTATTATATACTTTTTTACTATTAACTTTTTAACCTCAATGGCCTAGTAGTAAGTGGTAGTCCAGTGCTGGACGTACGCCTTTCCCATTGTACACCATAAGAACTCATCTCCCGTTTTCACCATCTAGTCATTATCAGTTACCCCCTTTAAGTCGTCGGTCCACCAGGTCGGAAGGCGCCCAACGCTACGCTTACCGAGACGGGGTTTCCATTCGAAAACCCGTCTACTCCACCAACCATCGGTTCTGCGACAGATGTGACCAGTCCCCTGTCAACTCGCTATATCTTTGAACTACATCAGTCACATTCGTCTTTTGCCTGTCAATCCAGTTCCGGACGTTGGAGATAAAGTAATGAAATAAAATAGCAGACGAAGTCGCGGGCATAGCTAGTAAAAGAATAAAAATATGATTACGCCTGAGAATACTCTAAAAATGTCAACCATAACCAAGCATGTAGCAAAACTATAAAAAAGAACAAAGGACGTACGCGGAAGTTCTCACGATGCGACGTGGCTATTTTAAATTATAATAATGTACATGTGTACGTCTTCTATGAATCACGTACTATTTATCAAGGTATCGATGTCAGAAAAACAAAGCTATGTATAGTAATTGAAACAAAATATTGAAATACACACAAAAGTATTCAAATATTGTTAGTCCGGGTAGTCCGGGTAGTCGTAGTCTATTCTACACAGGGAGTGTAGAATAGACTATCTGCCTCCCTACCAGGCACTTCGTAAGAGGCGAACGCAGGTTAAGTGGGTAACTACTAACATGACCATTGGTGGTAGAGTCCTGTGCAGCAACTCGCCCGGGTAGGGATCCACCGCCTTACCTATTCCTACCGCCATACTGATACGGTCATTCATTTCATTTCATAATTGTTAGACCCAGACACATATTGGCTTCATGGAAGAATGAATGTGATTTTTTTTATTTTACTATAACTACCCAGGGTAAACTGGGAGAAAATGCTTTTTGGCATTAAACTTTACATATTTTTTTGTAATAAAGACTTAATAAAAATAAATATGTCTGAAACGGCAAGCAGAGGTACATATGCACCCGTGATTAGCCGACGATATCAGGCCTCATTATATGACAGGTGGCAACGTCATTTCCTTCACCATAAGAGCACTCAGAAAATGTACTCAAGTTAAAAAAACTCATTGGTACATAACGGGATTCGAACCCGAACTACCGAAATGGAAGTCTGAACGCGTACCACCAGGTCCTTAATAATTAATATAACAACACAGTTGTCGTTAAAAGGCTAACATTATTCTAAATGTCACTGGCAATAATAGCATATTTTCGAAAAAACTTGATATGTCAATTAAGTTTTTTTTTATTTACTTGTTTTTAAGTATTCGTGTTAGAGTTACAGTTATCGGTTGTGACTCATTAGTCATACTTCGAAGTGACACACTCATATATCAACCGGGTTAAAGAGTTCATGGCTGTGATTGTAAGCTTGAGCAGGGTTCTACCGGCAATAAAACAAAACACCATACCAATATAATATTTAGTCTGGTCTTTTACATGGTGGAATGTGAAGACATTTTAAAGAAGAATTCTCGCCACGGGGATGTTCCAGTTAATAAAGTAGCTAAGATTTCAGATTTTATACAGAGTAGTTTCTAATTTAAAACCTTCAAATAATGAACGCATTATTTTAATTGTTTTTTTTTAATATATGGTATAAAATATCCATGAGCAGACAACAAAAACAATTATTTTTGCAGAAATATCTTCCGTAAATAGACATAGATACTTTATACTATTTTATAACATGTATAGTCTATAGGTATAGGTTCAATATTAAAATAATAAATAAAGGAAGAATTTCGAAGAGAAAATAATTTATTTGCTAAAAGAAGTTGCCATTTTCTTACTATGTCTAACAGAAAAATATACTCCTCGGAGAGTAAATTAACTTCTCATGTAATTGAGGTTTTTTTACGTCCGAGGAATTTAATAATATTATAATTATTATACTAGCTGATCCGGCGAATTTCCTACCACCTAATAGTCGATGCATGTCGTATTACTTTTTAGCTGAACTAATTTAGACTTCGATGAATGTAATACAATGATACAAAATAAATATCAATGTGAATAGTCATATAAAAGTATTTTACTATGATGAATAAATAATACATACAGAAAGATAATCAAAATTAAAAAAGATATAAAAAAAATTCGCTAACCTATAGAATAAATCTTAGAAATTGTTTTTAGAAATAGAAACTTTAATTTACACAAATTAAATTTCTGAATGCGCGATTAAATTTTAAACATTTGTAATTATTTCTGTAGAGACGCATAAATATTGAGGGACTTTTATGTATCTGCTTATGTAGTTTTCAACCTTTTTAATCGATTTTAAAAAATACAGACAATGATTTTAACGAGAACGTAATTTACGACTCAGCAATAAAACGTATCTGCGAAATACAGAAAATAAGCCAGTTTTTATTATCTGGCAATTAGGTAATAATGCAAAACAATACGGAAATGAAACTGGTTAAAATATGACTTTGATTTTAATATACATGAGCAAGAAATATAAATAATTATGTCTGTTCTCGAATGTAAGAATTAATATCCCAGTTTTATTGACATCACCCGTTTTCATTGGCAAAAAACTCACGTCTTAAGGGCTTGTGTTTTTTTTAAGTAATAAATTACCTTATTAATTAAAACTATAAGAGATTGGAACTATAAACAATGAATGCCAAAAAATTTTATCAGCTTATTCAGCAACGGACCTAGTATAGTCGCCTAACCCTACCTCTGTCTTAACCTTCGAGAATAGGGAGACCTTTGACCTTTGACCTTCGATGATATATTTAAGAATCCAATATAGCAGGTTTCTTTTATTCGTTTAATTTAAGTTAGTTACATATAGTTTCATAGGCGAAATGAACATATTTACGGAGGGCCAGAAAATTTGAACCATTAATATTTTAAGTTCGACGATTATTCATAATATACGGAATTATGACACGAGAAGTCCAAAAACAGGATTGTCATCATAAAAAGAATTAAATTATACCCAGAAAATATTTTGGCCTCATTTTAAGCTTGCTTGAAACACTGTGTGCTTGAAACAATGTGATTTTGCGAAATTTAAATAGCTCTTTGGCGTAGACTAAAGGTATCCTTTGATAAAATACATTTATATATAAAAAGGGATAGAGGACCTCAGATTCTTATTTATAATGAAAACTTTTTAAGTTAAATGACAATGTTACCTAAAAGGATTATGTAACGACTTTGACATTCTTTAAACATGGATTTCGTTTTTGCATACAACATTAACTTTGATCGTATTTAGAGTAGTCAAGGTCATTCTTAATATAGTATAAAATAAAATCAACCGACCCTCAGAAGTATACTATATGATTATGAAGTTTACACCATGTTACGCGGGAATGTCATAAATAATTAGTATGGTTTTACTGCATAATGCATTGAGAATTTCTATTCATATCTTATTCGATTTGTAAAAATATGTTATTCTATTTTCTTTCTCCTTATCTCTGTTATGTATTTTTAGTGTGAGATATAAGAATGTGTTTTTTTTAATATATTTTTTCTCGTAACTGTTACTAATTTTCTTTCTTTTAAATCATTTGGCTGTGTAATGAACGCCAGTCAACAGTAAATAATATATACAAATGCAATACAAATGCGACAAATACAATTATTATAAATTGTAACTGAAATACATATAATAGACATGGGGTTTTCTAAACGAAAAAAATAATTAATAATTTATAATAATTAAATTTATTAAACAAAATTGTCTATGGTGGTGACCAAAATTCTTGTATCTGACATAAATTGAAATGAACCGCGTGCGCGTTGATGTCGTGGGTTGAAAACATTTTTGTTTACGAATTTGTCTGTCTGTCAGAAACCAGACTGTACCTCACGGACCGCGATTGCTAGACAGTTGAAAATTTCACAGAAGGTGTATTTTTTTGGCCGCCATAACACAAATACTAAGAGCAGAATAAAATAAGTACCTACATAAAGGGTGCTCATACAAAAAAATACAAAAAAAAGTTATTTTTTTTGCCCTTTTTATAGATTCGAAACCCACTCGCACTTAACTTATTTTTAAATTAGTTCTTACGGCTACTACAAGCTAAAAGTGGTTGCAAAGTTATCACTCATTAACACTTAGCGGATCATTATTTGCCTGTTTGTCAATTCTGTGAACGTATAAAGGTCACTAAGTAATTCCGACATTCAAGTTCACTGACTTCCGCTAGGGTTGTACAAATACGTGACTTAAATTATTTATTTTAGAAATAACCCTGTAGTTGAGTGTAGTTAATGTGGATGCACAATGTACCGGGTTCGATTTCCAATAAAACAACTTCTGTGAGTTTTTCAGCTTATCTGAAAAACAACTTTGTCTAGGAATGGATTTGTATCCGATATGGGGACGAACTTGTCACCGGTTACATTGGACCCAACATTGTCGGCTAATCGTGGGTGCATAAATAGGTACCTCAACTTATCCCTTTCGGGATTTGCGCGTGATGATATAAAAAAAATTAAACCCTTCTTATCCAGTCGGTGTATCAGCCTTAATATGTCTAAAGGTATGACGTACCATATTATAACAAAGATAATATTTTTAGAATTTTTATCTGTCTGTCTATACCGAATTTGACAGAAATTTCACTGGGAGATAGCTGATGTAATAAACATTTATCTTACCTTAGTCTAATTTTATTATCATATAAAAAAGGGACCAGGCGTAAAGATATGTTCATATGTATCAAACAGATACATTTTATGAATTATGTATCTATTTCATTCGTTTGATATAAACCTGAATACTTACTCAACAGAACTCATTAACAAAAATACATGTGTACAAGGTAATGGCCGTGGCGTCGCCCCTCGACAACGTTTGGTAATGTAGACATAGAATTTACACCGTTCATCGTTGGCTCTTGGTGAAATCTCGTTGGTCTAGTGGCTTGCGCTTGTGACTTCCGTTCCGGTAATATAGGTTCGAACACAGCCATGTACCAGTGAGTTAAGTTTTTTTTAAATGTATCCGGGTATCTATGTGAAAGTACCGTCAAAATCGATTCAGCCCTTTCAGAGATTAGCGGGTACAAACAGATAGACAGACAAAAACCCTAAGAAATACTACTTTGGTATATCCACCTTGTAAACATACTGATGCATTTAGTAAAAAGTGGTGAATTTAATATTACATAGAGACACTCCTATGTAATATAGACTAGCTGTGCGCGCGACTTTTATTTAATTATTTTATTTTACTATTTCTCAAATAAAATTCTAAAGTAAAAGTTGCCCCAGCTACTTCTTATTACATCAGCTGTCAGCCAGTGAACATTGTCAGAAAGTAAAAAAAACTCAGAAAAACTTTATTTTGGTATATTTAGGTACTCTTGTAAACATACATAATAAAAATAACCGCTTTTTACTAAATAGTAAAAAGCGGTTATTTTAATATTACATACAGACACTCCAATTTTGTTTAATTGAGTAGATGACACCGGATTATATCGAGGCTGGGTAGGACAAAGATGAAAACAATTATCTAAATAAGGTTTTGGTTTGTTCGGCACAAGCTTTTTATGGATTTGGATCGACATTTTAAAGGTCACTAAAAGTAATCCTTACGGTTTTTATATAAACCTCTAAATTAAAATATTCATGAGATATATTTGAGAATATGCAAGTAAGATATAGTATTGTGAAACTCAATCAACGAGTTGAAATAATTATTATTCAAATGACAAATATTCGTTCATTTTTGTTAAAATATGTAAAGTGATGAATAATAAAATGAAAATCTAGAAAAATCATCAAAAATATCTAAATAGGAAATCTTTGAGAGAATATAACAATAATATAGTTAAAATATGGAAAATTCCAGAGAATTATAAGATTTGAATACAAATTTAAATAATATAAAAATCAACGACAAATCACAAAGGCTACCCTTGCAAGGCTTCATATTTCTGAAGCTTTTTTACAAAATATATTCATACAATCTTCAGACATAACGTCAATATGGTATATTACATAATAGTACTAGTAATACAAAATGGTATCAATATATTTTGTATGAGTCAAAAATAATTAACTGATGTAGGTCAGGTTAATTAATTAATTAACACAGGTCAAATTCTTAGGGCTACAAACTTAAAATTTCACAAACGACGTAGGCATTCACTAAAGAAGATTCTTTCAGATTTTACCCATAATGAGGATAGGGGATATTTATAGGGGATGATTGTTTCTAAAAAACTATTAGGGCTAAATAAATTTCATGCTTGGTCGTAATTGCTGGCAAGATTATAAGGTATTGGTGAACTTACCTTATCAGGGACCCAAATGAAACAGTTTATGTCAGAGAAAAATCCGAAGTTATGTTTAAGACTTTGGTCGGACGAGGTGAAACCTTGCAGGCTTTGTTAAGCCATTAAAAGTCGCTTACTTAAATTTGCAAATTACCAACATGAAGGTCAAGAGTAACTGCTAAACTAAGGAAATGCAAAATAATTTTTATTTTTTAAAGAACGTAGACGCTTGATTTTATTACAAAAAACATTTTTATGCAAAGCTTATCGACATCAATCTCACCTCCAATCAAAAAGGAATCACACCGTATCTTCACGCCAGGTCCTTGTGGGGTAGACAGAGTATCGAATGCCAAGTGTGATACCTGGACACCTATCTTCCTTCAAATTCAACATACTCTCTATACAAACACCGACACTCCGAAACCGAGACCGAAACTCTATAAAGCAGAGCTTCAGAAACTTTTATGTCCTAATACAATGTTACAGGAAATGAATTTCCAAATATCCTTTATAAAAGGATGTCTTCGTCATTATAATTATCAATGCCGAATTTCGCTATACTCTAACGGTTATCTTAGCTCACTGGTGATAGAGTGCTGTGAAGCAACCGACTTACCTATTCCTATCGTCATAATGACATTGTCGTGTTCCGGTCCGGAGAATAGGGTAGCCGGTAGACTTGCACATAAGGTCTAACAGCCCGACCACATGACAGTGACGCACCTACTACCTCTACGGTGTGCATAGACCACTGTTGTCTCTTACCATCAGGAGACCCGTGCCTATTCGTTGTCTTATCCAATAAAAATAGGTGTGCATTTATAAATGGGCTAGAGGCTAAAACTCTTTATTTTTCAACGTAGAATATTTCTATTTTATTACCACGAATCTGAGCCGACTTTCCTGCAGCTTATCTGCTATGTCTTGGCCATGTTTATATGTTAAGGATTATATTATAATACTTGTGCTTCTATATAAATTATGTAACATGGTCAAATTATTCAAGTTTTCAATGTTGCGATTCTTGCTATTTATGATTAAAATTAATGCTACCCGTATCTTTAGTGGCGGTAACTAATTGCATTGTTTATAGCTCAACGTAATGCTCCTCTGAGAGCATTCGAGCTTCAAGGAAAACTGCTAATCGTAATATTATAACCAGCCGCTGCCCGCGACATCTATCGTTTGAGTTTCAGTTTATAAATCTTCCAGACTTTTTAATGACTGTCCCGACTGTCAAGCTTATTATTGTTAAGAAGTTCTCTTTTCGGAAGGCGATAATAAGGATTATTATATCAATACCTTCCCGACTTCGCACATTCGACGTTAGCTAATTTTGAAGATCTTAGCATACATAGGAACAGACAGGAATGGGAAGCGACTTTGTTTTATCCTATGTAGTTATTTATCTTGCAATTTATTTAATTTTGTATCTCATGTTTTATACTTAAAGATGTTTATGATTTATCTAAGATTAATAATACTCGTATTAATCGCTTACAAGAAATAGCTACATTTAAAAAATATAATTAAAAACAACTTCGTAAAGTAGCAAGTAATTTAAAAATATTTGTGGATAGTGGTAAAGATTAAATTATGACATCTGCACAAATAAATAAAATTGGAATGTCTGTATGTAATTCTAAAATAATCGCTATATAATAAATGCATAGGCATGTTAAAAAAGGTATACATACAAAAATAATATTTTTTAGAATTCTTGTCTGTGTTTCTGTTTGTACCCATTAATCCCCGAAACGGCTGGACCTATTTTGACGAGACTTTCACCGGCAGACAGCTAATGCATTAAGGAACAGCTTAGGCTACTTTTATTGTTAGAAACGTTTAAAAACCAAAAATACGCGGGCACGATTAGTCTTTTATGTAAAGAATTAACGGAAAACGTCGGAAGTTTTATTATACGTTAACATTATTTCCGTGTCTTTATGTAAGCTAAAAATAAGTGCTATAAGAATTAGGTACCTATTATGAGAATAGACGAAATTTTAAAATAAAGTGTCATATTATATCTGCAATATCCTTATGCGATTTTTTTTGACTCTATATTCGCCGTTACTTATGGAATTTTGGTAAAATATAACGTACAAGAAGTTTGGATCTCTATTAGAAAGTAAAATCTGCCCAGTTACTTTTCGTGATGCTGTAATAAAATAACAAACAGTAACGAATAGTCCCAGTAATAAGTAGAATGATTCTAATTATTTTTGCGATTATTTGTAATTTACCGAGTCTTCTAGAACAGAACGGAATATATATTCACCGTCATAAACACTCAGACCCAGAAATACAAACATGTTCATCACACTATTGCCCCCATCGAGAATCGAACTAGAGCCTCGCAGGTTGATGGTGTTAGACGATCGAATAATTCTAAAATCTACCACCGAATCTGAACACGGCCAATTTACGATTTTATGTGTGGCGAAAAATATCAGGAAAATCTGGTAATGCTGTGTGTCACTTATTCCCATAATAATAGGAACAATAGCAACACTATTAGTATGCGTCCAGCACAATTGTTACTCAAGAATATCTAGAACTTTATGTGTCATTGGCGACGTTATTGATTAATATCTATATTCTCGTCATCCAAGGCTAAAAATTCAAGGTTTAAATTACGTGACCTAATACGACCAGCTCCTTTCCTTTGCCGGGACACAAATAACTAAATGAATTTCCTTGTACAAATAACACCATGTCTGTGGAGACCGCGTCTCGGTAAGCGTAATTTTAACCCTCCTTAAGTGACTTAAACGTCGGTGATAACCATCCTGGTCATTGCAGCACCTGCTGAATTAGTGCAATACTCTAGCAACATAATTTTCTAGAACATTCCTCTTTTTAGCCTTATTCTGAATTATATCAGATGATATCCAGGTCGACTACCAATCTAGGAGATTTTAGTAGGACACCAGTTTTTACGCAACGCGACTGCCATCTGACCTCTGCAACCCAGAAAAGAAATTAGGTCCAACCCTTGATAAAGTCAAATTCAATAATGTAATTTCCTCACGATGTTTTCCCTTACGTCAGGAACTCTCAGAAAATGTTATGTACATTTTTAAATGTTATGTACAGTTAGAAAAAGTCATTGGTACATCACGGAGTTCGAACTTTTACTACTCGAGTGGAAGTCCGAAGCGCATAGAATATTCTGCTAGTGGGTAAATTAGTATGAAGTGGCCCTACGCGGTAAATCTACACATATAATAAAACTGTAAGTGATCGCTGTCTGTACATTGAAAATTTATTTAAAGAAACATAATAGGCGGGCTGTATATACGGAAGAGAACCCGAAACAATGTTTTTTACTTTGTCTGTTTGTCTGTATGTTTGTGCACGCTAATCACAGAAACGGAGTAACCAATTTGAAAGCAGTTTTCAGAAATATATTGTGATGACCTTTACTTAACATTTAGTGATTATTTCATTTAAATCTGTAAACCAATAAAGAATTTATGTCTATTTATGTCAATCATATATACCAATTAAATAAATATATGGTGTCACATCGAACTGATATTAAATTGGGATTAAGCTTAGGCTGGAAACGAGTCAGATGAAGGCGACGCACGTGGAGTATATAAATAATTAAATAAAAATGCGGACGAAGTCGTGGGCATGGCTATTGTACAAATGTAATGACAGTTCTGACGCGCCTGTCACTAATCAAAGTTTTGTTTTTTTCTGCTTACAAAAAATCGATTCCGGTTCTTTTGATAGTAGAGTCAGTGTATGTGGGATTGTAGCCTCAAGGATAGCAACATTTCTACCAGTCACAGGTTGGCAACGCCTATAATAGTAGCTAATATAACCTCTTTGGTCGAGCGTAGTCATTATTCGACTTCGAAGTCCTGAGTTTGATTCCCGGGTAACTTGTTATTTATTATTTTGTTTAATCGGTTTTTACATCATATACAAATATAATATGTTATATAAAAAGCGAGCTTAATGCGAATAGCATTATCTACCAGCCAACCTTTGGGCAACAGAAAAAAGTAACAATAATGGCAAATGCATAAAAAATTAAATTAGATACAAAATAAAAATTTACAAAAAAAAATTTGAAATTATTTAATTGCAACACTGAACAACGCCACCTGTCTTTTAAATATGGAAAACCATTGGCCGAACTGTCAAGACCCTTTTCTTTCCATACTGTATTGTGTAATGTGTTATGTGCATCTTATAAATAATTAATTAAATAATATTTTGTTCTGTAGTTATATTTTACTTAAAAAGGTACTTTAACATTCCATTGTGTCCAATATGTCGACGATTTTATTTAATATTTCCCCGTGTTGGTCCGGGTTCCGTTGTAGAATAGACCAACTGCCTTCCACCCAGGCAGCTCGTAAGAGGCGAGCACA
>DVZL01003287.1:0-14172 GCA_018236625.1 Lasaia peninsularis
TACACACAAAAGCTGGTATCATTATTTGTAAACTTGACAGATAGATGTGTCAATTTAGTCTCTGAGATGAAAAAATAAACTTTAGGGTTCCAATCCCATCAAATATTCAGTATTGAATACGGCAATTTGTACTGTCTAATAGATTTAATGATATCGTGGGGTGCAGTCACGGTACAAGCGGGTAACATGGCGGGAGCGGGAGCGGCAAGGAATAGTTGATCTACCTGAAACTAAAACGCCTCTATGATCTTATCGCCATTTCATGCTTATCAATGTCATGTTTCGGTTTGTAGTTAGCACAGCCCGTAATCTTAAGTGTTGTTTACGCCGGCGGCTGGCAATTCATCATTGGTCGCACGTATATCTTATTACTAAAGTTTTTTTTCTTTTATTTTTATAAAAATGTCTTTGTATTAAGAATTATTACCTGAAACAAACAGAAATGCAATATTAGTATAACTCTATCACCATGTCTGAGTAAAGTTACAAGTAAGTTAATCGGTCAGTAAACTCCTGAGTAAATGCAGAAAGCAATTTCACAAGTCCGAGTAAAGTTACTCGGCGATTAAACTTGTCGGTAATTTACTTGCAAGTAAGAGTGTGGAGTATCTGCTTTAATCGACAAGTAGGGATATTTTAATGTTACATATTTTGATGTTTCTATTTTTTTTATTTACAAGGCTCATTTTCCCAGTCATATTTAATTTTTAATGTCTTCTTAGATATAAAAATTTCATCTGATTAGACTTTAAACTCCCGCTCATACTTTTCGACGCTATTTCTTTATTTTTCCACTTTTCAATACTTTGTTTTTATTCTAAAACGTGCCGGTGTTTATGCATTATATCAATTAACAAATCTCTTTCACTCACAGTAAAATTAGCACTTTGTTCTCGTTTATATATTTCAATTATTATTATGCTAACTTTCTTCTACAAAAAAAAAGAATCATCTGAAAAACATTTAAGAAAAGTTGGTCGACCTGGGATTTGAACCCGGGATCTTACGCGACTAACGGTCGTAAAAGGCGACAGCCGTACCGTTATACCACAGAGCGATTACGAAGTGTCAGATAAGTCAAAACTGTCAAATATCTTAGATATCATTCAAAATCATTCCTCTAATTGTAAGGTAACTACTTATAGGTCACTTTTGTAAAATGGAAATAATTTACTTGATAGTTTTATCTGTCAAGTAGTACTAATCAATGAGTAGTTGCTTGATACTTTACTCAGACTTGTTGAAAGAGGCCCTAACTCTTATTTGAGCCCGATATGGCGACGGTTCTTGTGACGCGTCCATATAATTCTAAAATTTACTACCAGATCGAAACGCGGCCACTCACTGAGAAGGCCCAGCGAAAGAAACACAACGGGTTTATCTTGTCTCTTACTTTCTAAATATTTACATTACATACATTTTACATTCTACAACAATAAAAGAGATTGAAAGAGGAGCAATCCCAAGCATTTTTATCATCTACATATTCTGCTACATCATTTTACCTTTTGTATATTATAATTTACATTTAATACATTTTTATATCATTGTAATCATTTCTTGGATTACTCACGTGTATAATAGTTTTAACCATGATACAAGGTCTTCCTCGAACCCCGATGCCAATGATCTAACCGTCGGTAATTAATTTTGATTGATTTGATATGAAAGTTGCGTAACAAAAGATTAGTGGATTCGATTCAACTGATATTATTGTTTCCTTCTCTGCAAATAAAAATCTGGTTCGATCCGGTGTGAACCGGTTTTGAAACTGGTGTAAAGGTTAACTGGTACCAGTTTTGTAGTTAGAAACTTACGATATAATAAATGTATCGAAAAAAATGCAAAAATTAACGACAATAATGTGACTTTATTAAGTGTGTTTATAATCTGAGACTTTCAGTTATTAATATTCATAAGTATATAAATGTATTTGAATTCTCAATGCAGTTGTTTGCAGTACACGTGTGGTAGGTGGGAATATACTATGAAGTTAAAAAGATGAGTATAATAAAATACTATTGTAGTTACTGGTAACACTAACGTAGCTCGAGATCTTTGAACGTCCAGACCTTCGTCATTTTATCACACCAAAAAGTGTCACCACTACACCCCTTGAGCGATCCTTTAATTAAATTTGAATACTCGTATGTACTTACTCTATATTAAATTCCAGACTCCAGAACTACTGAACTGATTTGAAAAATTCTTACCATTAGAAGCCAATGCCCTGATAACATAGGCTACTTTTTAACTTTTAAATGTATAACCGATTGGGTTGAAATTTTATACGGATATTTCGATGGTTTCCTGTATGATCCAAAATACAATTTGACCCGGTAGGTGGCATTATTTCAACTACAAACTAATCGTGCGAAGCCGGGCCAGGCAGCTAGTCTTCAAATAAATTAATATCCCTTGAGAAATGACAATTGATCTAGCCTCAAAGCAGACAAATGGCAAATTGTTATAAGTGAACGATAATAATACATAAAAATATTTTAATACATAATAAAATAAATTTAATAAACTCCCAGGATCAGAAATATAGATATATCTTTGTTCATCATACGAGTGTCTTCCTCGTCGGGAATCGAACTCGAGCTTCGCGATGATCGGTGGCCTTAACCAACGAGGCGCTCATGTTAAGGCGCTTTGCACACGATGGGGCGGGGCGGGCTTTTTGTCCGCGAATCAATAAAGACCGCGTCTGCCCGTCGATGTCTGCAGCTGCCCTCACCGCGTACACTAGGCACACGACGGACGTCCGCTAGCCGCCCCGCGCCACCGTCTGCGTTACTGCACATAAACTGGTTCGTCTGATCCGCGGCTTTTTTGTCCTCTGAGGGCGTTAGTAATATAGGAATCTCTTTGTGCTGTTTTTCGCGGCGAAATTGACCGGCCCACCCCGCCCCATTGTGTGCAAAGCGCCTTATGGTATGGCAAAATAAGCTTTCATTACTGTCCTATTAAGTGACATATTTTTTGCAATAAAATCGCTGAATTAGTGGATATTTACTGAAAATTAAGAAAGTCAATAATAATCTGAACTTAAAAGTAGCCCCTACGATAAAGTTCAGGTTATTGTTGCTTTAGTATATTTTATAAATTCAAAGTGTATGAATAATATTCCAAAGTAAAAACATACATAAAGTTTTTAATGGTGATTACTTATTCAACTTGGAATAGTACAAGTATATGATTATATTTCTTACGAGATAGTGATTGTGCATATCCTTTGTCAGACACCATAAAATTTTCATAAATTACAACGGTATTTTGTGGTGAAAGCGCTGTAGCATGACAGTTGTATTATAATATACATTAAACTAGGAATGTTAACTATTAACCTCGGTTTTCTTCAACGAATATATATATTCATTAAATACATTTCGCCGTGTTAGTCTGGGTTCTCAGTGTAGAATAGACCATTGCTTGTAGAGTTTTGTGCAGCAACTGCCTCAGGTACGGATCCACTGCCTTACTTATTCCTGCTGTCGTGTTGTCGTGTTCCAGTGCCGAGGGTATGGTAGCCGACAGATTTGTACATTAGGCTTAACAGCGCTGCCACATGACAGATACGTATCTACAATATCTATATTTGCTTTTTTCTTAGGACAGTCGTATGCTGGGTTGCTTTCATAACCCATTAAAAACATTTGACAGTTTCCTTAAGAACCGACATTATTACAACTTTCCATACTGATACCCTCTCGCATACCCTTTAAGAAATAGGCAGAGGACATACTTATCCACCCACAATTAGCCGACGATTAAGTTCCATCATGCGACAATCAAAAAATCTTTCATCTTTTATAAAATAACTTAGGTCTAGGGAAATCATCGTATCTTACCTCAGTGGTAGTATCAGATATAATATATTCCGCTTCTCTTCAACCACGTGAATTTAGGTCTTAGTAAACGTTTTCGAAAAATTATAAACACCAGTCAATATTTTTTATAGCTTACGTGATGTAGGAACATTACATTCAATTAAATTGTTATGTACAAGTTGTTATAAATATACGCCCATACCCCCAAACTCTAAAGGGGTAGGTAGAGAGAGGTATCTTATAATTATGTACCTCTTCCCACGATTAATCTGAAAACCGTAAGATTGCTTAGGATTGGACTTGTCCCGATATAGCGACGGACTTGTCATCTGTCATATCATGGAACCTAAATTGATGAATATGTATGTGCCTGCTCTCGCTGAGAGAAGCTGAGCTTTTTTTAGAAGAATTAGAGTATATCTGATTTTAAAGGAGGTAAATAAAGAGTACAGACTTACAAATAGAGTATACCAATTAGTGTTATACTGAGCATTTTATTATCCCTTTTTTACGATTGTGTTTTTCTTATTCTTTTTGCATTTATTTATTATTTATATTAGTGTAAATGATGCAAACTTTTATGAGCACTACGTGGTTTTTTGTAGTGCCTAAATTTATATTATTTGTTAATTCTTTTTTTATCAATAAACGGAAAAAAATATATTTTGTACTTTTAAAAAGGTATTTTTTGGTACTTTTTGCAGCACATAACAAACAGGTTCAGGAACGTTCGAATATGGTTTGGGGAATTGGCGATACCAACATATTAACAGTAAACCGTAGACTTTTTTATACTGATATTGGGATTTTGCATATTATTACTAGTTAAGTAAACTTTGTGTAAAAACGAGTATTTTAACGTACTCTATGAGTGTTATAGATTATAGAGTACGCCTACATGATATAGAGGACAATACTCTATTTTAGAGTACGGTTGGCAACCCTACTGTCACCATATATTCTGAACGCAGCTCACACAGCAGCATATATTTATTATCACTTTTTTTGTGGAATAAACAGCGAACAAGCACACGTGGCATTTCCTGGTGCCCTGTAGACACTGTGTTGTAAGTGCGTCACTGTGGTCGTGGTCGGGGTGGTAGGCTCGATGTGCAAGCCGGTAGGCTACCCTAACCTCCAAATCGGAACACGACGATGTCTCTATGGCGGCAAGAACCTACCCGGGCGACATGCTGCGAAACAATCTACAACCAATGATCTTGTTGGTAGTAACCTTAGTCTTACGGGGTGCCTGGTACGGAGGCAGATGGTATACACACACAGAAGCCCCGGACCAACACGGGGAAAACCAACGAAGAGAACATATATTTTTTTTAAATATTTTTTTTGGTATGCATTTTAGTTCCATCATATCGTCTTACTATCAGTTCTTGCTAGGCCAAGGCCACATTGGGTATTCGTTGAATAATGAGCAAATCAGTCACGTACACAACCGCTCTTTATTATTTTAATATGTCTCACGTGTTTATGATATTTTAACCATTGAGTACGAATAATAAAAGAAATATGTAAATATACATTCATTCATTCACGTTTTTGAAAAAAAAAACTTTGTATACAATGTAACACAAGGTTATGATGTACTCTCATGAAGCTAAAGGCACTATCTGAAGATACACTCCTAACAACACCCTGATCGCAATATTAAACATGTCATGGGGCAAGCTATCTCATTCTCACAAGGCCGGATTTTTTTGAGGTTGTTCAGTTTAGAAGGAGTTAGTAATATTTCTTATACAAAATAAGTCGTTGTTAGTGTAATCTCCAGATAGTATTTTTAACTTCATATGAGCGCCTCCGTGCCCGATAATGCAACGGAACAGCTAATCGTAGGTACATATATACTTTAGCAACCTCCTCGGGGATATGAACGTGAGGATATTCACTTTTGTATATTACCTAATTACACGAATAGTATTTTTCTACCAAATTATCATGATTGAAGAAAACCATGACGTGTACATGGAATATTTTTTTAATTGATCTGCTTAATAAAATCTAGCAGATATAAGTGTATTGTTATTTTTTTATTGAAGACTAGCTGTACTCGCGACTTCGTCTGTGTTTTTATTTAAATATTTTATTTTACGCATTTTTTAAATAAAATTCTAAAATAAAAGTAGCTTAAGTTCTTTATAACATCAGCTTTCTGTTAGCGAAAGTCCCGTCAAAATCGGTTCAGCCGTTTCAGAGTTTAGCGGGTACAAACAGACAGACAGACAGACAGACAAAAATTCTAAAAAAATATTGATTTAATTAGGGTACCTTCTAAACATACATATGCATATTTTTTTTAAAAGTAGTTATTTTAATGTTACAAACATACACTCCAATTTTATTTATTTGTATGTATAGATGTATAGAAGAGTCAAAAGGGCAACTGGGACATCTGATAGTAAGTGATCACCGCCGCCCACAAACACCCGCATCACAGGAGTATCGCAGCTGCGTGGCCGACATTTTAGGAATGAGAATGCTCTTTTCTAGAAGGTTCCTAAGTCGTATCCGTTGGGAAATCATCAACCGTTTCATCAATAGTCGTGTCAAAATTAATACTTCGAACGCTCAAAAATAAATCGCACGCTTTCATTTGTTAGTTGTTACCTTGTGTGTACCTACAATTATATTACATAAGACAAAATAACGGGACTTGTTAGGAATAAAATCTTTGGTATTATAACAAAGACCTTTTGAAGGAGTTCTCATAACAAAGACAGGTTTTACAAATATTAAAAACGCGAATGCGAGTCGGTCTCACGAAAGAAGGGTTCCGGATTATTATACGTAAAAACGGCAAAAAAACACTTTTTTGTATGGATTTGTACGTTTTTAAATATTAGTTTTATTCATTGTCATAGCGGCAACATATGCCATCTGTGAACATTTGAACTTTCTGGCTACATCTATTGATCGGGTTTGTTAACTATTTTTCACTTTTATGAAAGCCCCGTTAAATATTTAATTTCTTCAATACTGGCTGTCCAGTATGCAAAACCAAAATGATGAAAAGAATATTTATAAATTTAAAAATTGATTTCTGAACGACTTTTATGTGAAACTATGTGTGCTGCGCCAACGACTTCGTCCGCGTTTTTATTTAATTATTTTACTGTATACATTTCTAAAATAAAAATAGCTTCAGCCGTTCCTTATTAAATTACCTGTCTGCTAGTGAAAATCCCACCAAATCGGTCCAGCCGTACGGGTACAGACAGACAGACAAAATTCTCAAAAACACTGTTTTAGTATAATATGTACCTCGTAAACATACATAAATGAGAATTAAGAGAAATGAAAATTATTTGTTTGCCGAATATGTGTGTGTAAAAAGCAGTTACATTAATATTGCATACATACACTCCAATTTTATTTATTTGTTTAGATGTATAGATATTAATATCGTATAAATAATTTTAATTTATACGATACTAATTACTAATCTCACTCAATTGTTTAGTCTTCCCGGAACCCCTCCACTAACACTTAAACTTTATGTTGTAATTATTAATCGGGTCCCGTTTACCCTTTACGTACGGAACCCCAAAAACAACAAACTTCAATGAATAACATATTTTTGTATAAGAAACGTAGGAAACACGAGAAAAGTCTGCCAACCTTGGGGATTAATTTGAAAATGGAAACTCGTATAAAACGCTTCTAAGAATCTATATATTTACTGTAACATTTCTATATTTACTTACGTTTTTTAACGTAAAACTGTAGCGGAGTAAACAGATCTTTCTTATATAGGAAGGTCAAGAAACAGATGAGTTGATATTACAAACCACATGCCTAGTAGTCCTACTAATATTATAAATGCAAAAGTTTGCGAGTATGTTTGTTACTCTCTCACAAAAAAAAAACTACTAAACGGATTTGGATGAAAGCTTACAATAATATAGCTTATACATGAGAATAACACAGAGGCTACTTTTTAACTAACTACATAAAAAAGAGAATGTTATTATGCAAGAAGCATGAAAAATGGAAAAAAAAATTGTCATTTGATAATTTACACGGGCAATGCCGTGGGACGAAAGTTGGTATTATATAATATATATATGTACATATCTTCACGCCAGGTCCCTCGAAGAGGCCAAGTGTCAGATCCCTACTTGTCTAGCAGCCTCCAAATTCATTACTCTCTTCATACAAACACGCCGGTTTCCGTGTCTCTTGACAACCGTATTACGAACGCGGTCCGCGAGTGTTACTCCATAAACTTAGCGGAGATATTTATACACAGTAAAATAGCAAAAAAAAGTTTATGGTGTCGTCAAAATAGACATTTAAAATATAAAAATATTTTAAATAATTGTCGGAAATCACTACATAGTATAAAACGAAGTTGCTTTATCAGTCCCTATATCCCAATGTATGCTTAAATCTTTAAAACTACGCAACGGATTTTGATGCGCTTTTCTTTAATGGATAGAGTGAAGAGGAAGATTTATTGATGTACGTATATAACATGTACGGGGCGGGTCGCTAGTATACTATAACACATGTTCGAAATAATGAGAAACGAGTTACGACTAGACTACATGTTACTGTTAGCGAGATCTAAATATGGGTAGCGACATCTATTGGTCACGGGAAGCAACTTCTGTAGGAGCGCCCTATATATTATTATACTGTTTTATATTTCTGTCTTACTATTTCTTTGTTATAGCGCTAACAGAAATACGTCTAAAAGTTAAGTAAGTTTAAAAGATACAGCCTGATTTCATACAAACAGACCTACAGCGGAGTTTTAGTAATAGGGTTATTGGGATTCCGTTTTTACTATTTCAGTGCGGAACCCTAAAAAGGGTACTTGTCTAGATATTGTAATGCTGTCGAATGATACAGTTGTTTACATCTAGCCGGCTGTTTAGCGTTACTATGTAAATTAGTCTATTTCGGTAATGCGAAGGTCGATGTTGAGATATAGTGATCTGTCCGTCTGTATGTAAGGCGAGTTAACTTTTATAGCCTTTTCGATCGTTATGTATCTCTATATAACGATGTCAAAGAAAAACAGAACATAATCTCCAAAACATCGAACGTGAGATACGTAACCCTTTTGAGCGCGAATCAAACTCTGCCGGGTCCGTTTTTTTTACACAGATTATCTAATTTTAAAGTAAGCAAATTATATGTTTGTGTTATGGATGTTAGTCAACTATACTAATACATAGAAATACTTAAATAAATACCAGGATAAATTTAACGAACACTCAGTCCTGGAAAAACAGTTTTTTTATGGAATAAGGAAGGGAACAAGCATACGGCTCTCTTGATGGTAAGCGACAATCGTGGCCTACAGACACACCATAGGTTTTGGAGGTGCGTGGCTGTCCTGTGGCCAGGGTGTTAGGCCTGGTGTGCAAGTCTACCGGCTACCATACCCTCCGCACCGGAACATGACATTGTCAATATGGCGGTAGGAATAGGTAAGGCGGTGGATCCCTACCCGGGCGAGTTGCTGCACAGCACTCTACCAGCTGTGGTCTTGTTGGCAATGACCTTGATAACTTGTGCTCGCCTCTTACGAGCTGCCTGGTAGAAAGGCAGATGATCAATTCTACATAGAAGACCCGAACTGACACGGGGAAAAATAACAAGTTCATCACACAAATACTTGTTCCCATTGGAAAATTAAACCTGAGCCTGGCTTGATTACGTATCTACGCTAACCTCTCGACAAACGAGGCGGTCAACATCACAGTTTTTCTGTTCTTGTCCAAATCTTTGTAAGCTACCAAATATGTATTATGTTCATTATATATGTACCTCTGGTGACAAGATATTTCCTTCTAGTATAACAAATGCGACAATATATTACTATACATATCACGAAATTGTAATATGTATAGTAATATAGTTAATATATACTTATACCGTAGTTCTCAAGTTTCTGAGAACAATTTTAGAGTGAATCTCCCCATCTTACTTCTTTTTTTGATTGCAAATATTTCTCCAATCCTTTCGGTTTGTCATTTCATACAAAAACATGACATTACCCGTTATATTTTTGTGAAATTTGTGAATGCATCAGACTAACACAGAGGCAGCTTTTTAACCGACTACAATAAAAAGAGGATATGTCTTAAGCTATATGTATTATCAGCTGCGGGCAGAAAACCAGTATTTTAATACATGTACCCGGTAACTTTCTCTCCAAACCGGTCGAGATAGCAGTGACATTAAGGCAGCAAGGTCGTGATAGTCATTGCAAATCTCTTCTATCTGGTCATGGTCACAATATTATAAGAAAGTAGTAATTAAATTTAGGAACATTTTTTTAAGATTTAAAACGCAAACAATTAGCTTTAGAAGAATACATGCGCATAAAATGTTATGCTTAAGAATGTTGGTGGCCTAATGGTACGCGCTTTGGATTTGCATTTCGGTAGTCCAGGTTCGTGCCCCGCCATTTACCAATGAGTATTTCTAACATAAGATTATCTGAGTCTTCTTACGGTGAAGGAAAACATCATGAGGAACCCAGCATTTGTGTCCAGGATCACGTTTGTTGTATGGGAGCCTCATTTAAATATTTATTTCTGTTTTTAGTATTTTTTGTCATAGCGGCAACAGAAATACATCATTTGTGAATATTTATACTGTATAGCTGTTAGGTTCATGAGATACAGCCTGGTGACCGACACACGGACAGCGAGATCTTAGTAATAGGTTTCTGTTTTTACCTTTTCGATACGCAACACTAAAATACTTTGTTTACGCGAACAGAACTTCGGCAACAACTCGCATTAAGAGTTTGTTTCTTCAAGGATACAATAATAATATAACTTGTTAAAATACAAGAATAAAAAATCAAGAATAAAAAATACCCAGCAACAAATTAAAATTATTATATTATATGCAAACGCGTAATAAGTAGGAGTTTCATATTTTTAAATAAGACCTTTTGATATTTTTAAATAACACTTGTACTGTTCCACGCATCATGTTTTCCAAATAACCAACAGTCTCGCCTTTCACAGCATCATCGGGCTGAATTTTATGTTATTATATGTGAAACAGTACAAGTGATTTTCATATACAGATATAATATGTGGAAATTTCACCAAGCACCAACAATGAAAATTCACTACATAGTATAAAAGCAAGTTGCTTCCCGCTGTCTGTCCCTATTTGTGCTTAGATCTTTAGAACTACCCATTGGATTTAGATGCAATTCTTTTTAATAGATAGAGTGATTCAAGAGGAAGGTTTATATGTATATAATATACATGATCAACCCGTACAAATAAATATTTACGGGGGGCCTACCATACAATGAACGCGATTTTTTTCCGTTTTTATTTTACAGAACCTTTCATGCGCGACTGACTCGCACTTTGCCGGTCTTTTTATTAAAAAACATAGATTACTTGAGCGCAAATTAATTTGTTTTTAACGAGGTTGTGCTCACAAACAACTTGTAAAACCTGTACGATTCTGAAGGTCAGTATTCATACACTGGTAACGTATGAAACAAATATTCGTACATTATTAAAAGCCACGTTTTCAAAAAATATATTATCGTTTCTGTGGATGCGCTTAATCGGTGAACATTCAAACAACAGAGTCCGATTCCCGAGCTCACACCGTGTTCCCGGGGACACCTTGTTCTTATGAGATTAAGTTTATCCAAAAAAAATCGGCCAAGTGCGAGTCACGCTCGAAAGGTTCCCTATCATTATATGCAAAAATGTTAAAAAACACGATTCTGATTTTATTTGTTATAGCGGCAACAGAAATACATAATCTGTGAACATTTCAACTGTCTTTCTATCACGGTTCATGAGATATAGCAGACAGACGGACAGCGGGGTCTAAGTAATAGAGTTGTGTTTTTTACCCTTTTGGGTACGGAACCCGAAAAATCTAATTTTGTCTGAGATTCGATTTGTACTTTATACGGCAATGGACTTGCCACCTGTCACATCATGGGGTTTAATATCGTTGGCTAATCGTGGGTGCATAATATGTATCTCTGTTAACCTCTTCAGGGATATGGAGGACACGTTATTAATTTTATAAGCTGTTAAAGTTATGGTTTCTTTTAGTAGTTGACTTTAGTGAAGTCCGTAAAAAACATTGATAAACTAAAACAGTATTCAACAGTTTTAGTTTTAGTTTGTTATCCACCCGATGTAAATATTCGGACATCGTAAACATTAACACAGAATGCTCATTAAAACACCGTCCTAGTGCGAATCGGACTCTCTCACGAAGGGTTCCGTTACGTAGCCATCATCAAAAAAAATGTCACGTTTTAAATAAAATAAGTAATTTAATGTTTATTTCAAAGAGAATATAACATGAAATTTTGGTTGGTCGGGTCGGGTCGTTCGTTGTATGAAAGCTCATTTAAATATTTACTGCATTTTGTATTTTAGTGATTTCGTTATAGCTGAAATACATCTATACAAATAAATAAAATTAGAGGGTCTGTGTGTAATATTAAAAAAACAGCTTTTTACTAAAGGCATTTGTATGTTAACAAGTCACTGTCTGTCTTTCTTTCTGTCTGTTTGTACCTGCCAATCTCAAAAACGGCTGACAAACGGAAATATATATAATTCTGTAAGAATTCCAACTGTTTAACTATCACGGTTCATGAGATACAGCGTTGTAATAGACAGACAGCGGAGTTTTACATATTGGATACGGAACCCTAAAAAGAACAAAGTTACGGATGCCGGTTAAAAAGAAATTAAAACCGTTCCATTAATATCAGGTTTTATGGTGAATACAGTTTCCATTATGCTGAAATAATGTTTAGAGTGATTTGGGTCAGGTGACGGAAAAGGATGGTTGTCATAATACTGATTCATCAAAACCGGAACATACGTCGCGTGGTTGTGGAAAATGGCGACCTACACTTCCGGTAGTAGTAAGAAGCTATAGCACTAACTGTCCCGGCGGAATTAATAGAAGCACTACAGGATATGTGAAGTATAGATAACCTATTCTCAGATCTACCAAGTGTGCATAAAGTTTCATCAACATCGGTTTAGTCGTTTTGGAAGAGTATGGTTACAAACACTGTGACATGAACTTTTTATATTACGTATTTACGAAGTAACAAAAGTTTGGTCGGGAAATCGGGCCCCTTTAAACGGAGGAACCCTGAGTTCAAATCTCCATCCGATTGTATCTTTAAATTTCATCACTAAGTAATTTTGCACAGTTATAAGTAAATATAATTCCAAAAATGGTCATCCAGGTATATTGATATGACGTATTCTAATTGCTTGTTAAATGATGACCACGTACGTACCTAACGTATTTAGAACGATCGATAACATTGCCTCATCCATTTTATTGTGTTTCCCCGTTAGCCCTTACGCGAGTATTCTGAAAGGTTATGAAAACAATTTGGCCTTTGAAAGTAGTGGGCCTGGGGAGAAAGGCTATTAATCCAATCAATATTACAAGGGCAAAAGTGTTTGAATCCTAATAATATTATAAATGCGAAAGTATGTATGAACGTTTGTTACTCTTTCACGAAAAAACTAGATTTGAATGAAACTTTGCAACATATTGCTGATACATAAAAATAGTACATAGGTTAATTATTAGCCAAATAAATAATGTACACAAGCGAAGCCGCGGGCCGAAAGCTAGTATATTCATAAATATTTGCAGATTGTATCTACACAAATGGATAAAATTCAAGTGTCTGTTTCTAATATTAAAATAAACGCTTTTTTCTAAATGCATAGGTATATTATGTATGTTTTCAAGGTACAATTACTCGTACCAAAATAATATTTTTTAGTATTTTCATCTGTTTGTCTTTCTGTCTGTTTGTTCCGACTATTCTCTGGGACAGCTGGACCGATTTTGACGGGACTTTTACTTTCCCTAACTTCAAAATGGAGGAGTTATGTTGCAGTGTTGGAAACGTAAAAGGATTTTCGTAGGTGGGATTCTCAGAAAGATGCGCCGTTACAAAAGATAATAATAATCAATTGTGAGTCAGTAAGCGTCTGGACAGTAAGTTTGCTTTCGTCATCCACTTTCGAATTGATACAGAACTCGTGTAGGTTTATAATATCCTGGTACATATACAATATATATTTTTTATTTTCACAGTACACTTTAGCCAACCGGTTTCACTTCCACCGTCACCAGGGCTTGTAAAACTAAAGATAAATAAATGTAATTAATTCGACGCAACGTTTAGTGTTAGTCGGTTACTGTCTACGGATGTACAAAACGGACTGAGAACGTTCCCTTTTTAAAGGTTCCGTACCCAAAGGGAAAAAACGGAACCACTATTACTACTAACTGTCACTAAGACTCCCCTGTTCGTCCGTCT
>DVZL01003288.1:0-14170 GCA_018236625.1 Lasaia peninsularis
GCGTTTTGCGTGATTTGAAATGTCAAACTCAAAAAATCTAGTACAATTTTTGTAAACCCCCTGTCATATCATGAGACCTAATGTGTGTATATGCATCTAACCTCTGCCTACCTCTTGTGGATATGGGTGTGACGATATTTATTTCAAACCATCTATCCTTTTTCCAGGAGTTTTGCGTACTACTCCCTGAAAGAGCGCATACCAGTGATATTAACCAAAGTAATAGACTACTGCGCTAGGAAAGGAGTAAGTTAATCATTTAATATTTTATACCTATCTAGCTGTGCTCGCGACTTCGTCCGCGTTTGAATTTAACTAAATAAAAGTTCCCTAAATTACTCCCTATTACATCAGCTGTTTGCCACTGAAAGTCCCGTCAAAATCGGTCCTACCGTTTCAGAGATTAGCGGGAACAAACAGACAGACATACAGACAAACATACAGATAAAAATTCTAAAAATGTTATTTTGGTATATGTACCTTGTAAATATACATATGCATTTAGTAAATAGCGCTTATTTTAATATTACATCACAGTTGTTCCCATTTTATTTATTTGTATAGATAGATCAAAGAATCTTTTTGATATTGCAGAAATAAAACCCCAGATTAACCTAAAGTGAATTTATCGGTTATTTACTAGCTAAACTGGAACATGACAATGATGAGTGGTAACGTGATATAAATTAAGTCGCAGCTGAACTTTGCCGTCTTATCGGTCAATATGTTGATGACAAATCAAACTATGCTGGTTTGCTTGCTTGTTTTTGCAATGAAATATGACGACCACAGCCTAACTACTTTCATATACCTAGTCTTGCCATAAATATTGTATTGGCGCCAAAATGAGAAAACACAATCAACAATCGTATAAAAATGACAGATTCAAAATTCAAATGTAATATTTTTTATTTATTATTTTTATTAGACGCCAGGAACCTAGCGCATTAGGCAGAGAGTATCGAGTGCCAAGTCAACTCTTATAAAAATAACTTGGATCATGGCATTGTCTTACTTAGGCACTTAGGAGCGTAAACGCTTGTAGCGGACAAAGCTGTAGGTAGTATTAAAAAAATCTTTTTACAGCAAGGCGGCGAATATCGCGAATTTATCCAACACGTAACCAAACTTAAGAGCGACCTGGTCACCAACAAAACTTATGAACCTCTACAAGCTGATACTCCTGAAGCGAGACGTTGGAACGAATGGATAGAGGCATCTGACAACAAGCGATACTTCAACAATGTCTGGGTCTTCACCGAGTGCTACTTGTATAGGAAGCTGTGGGAAGGTTGTGAACTGAGGTTTGTATATAAAATAAATAAATAAATATTACTGGACAAAATACACAAATTGATCTAACCCCAAAAGTAAGCATTTTTAAATGCTTGTGTTATGGGTGTTAGACAGCTATCTTAATACATAGAAATAATTAAATATATACTAGAATAAATTTAATAAACACCCAGATCCGGAAATACAAACATTTATGTTCATCACACAAATGTCTGTCCCCGTCGGGAATCGAACTTGAGCCTCGCGGTTAGTCGATGCGGATGGGCGTGTACGTTAGCCACTCGACCAACGAGGGGAAGAAGTGTATATTTCTAATAAAAGAACTGTGGACTATTAGGCTTGTCCACCGGGTTCGATTCCCGTCGGGGCAGATGATTGTTTGATGCAGAGATATGTATCTTTGATCCTGTACCCGCGACTTCGTCCGCGTTTTTATTTAATTATTTTATTTTATACATTTCTAAAATAAAAGTATCCTTAGCCATTCTGCCAGTGAAAGTTGCGTCAAAATCGGTCCAGCCATTTCAGAGATGTACAAATAGACAAACAGACAAAAGTTAAAAAAATATATTTTACCTTACTGTAAACATAGATATATTCATTTGGTAAAAAGCGGTTATTTTAATATTAGATACAGACACTAGAATTTAATTTATTTATATAGATTTATTTAATTATTTCTAGGTATAAGTAATAAATATGCATACAATTTCTTTACTTTGGGGTTAGATCAATTTGTGTAATGCATCTAGGAATATTTTTAGCAGTGTTATTTCAACACTGCTAGCTCTCTTTGCCAAACAAAACGGGTACACTACAACGGCGAGACGATGGAAGTAGGAATATATAGCGGAAGTACCTAACAATCCGGGCTGGCAAGAGATCTAATAACCTAGTATAACTGACTTCTCAGCTATTTCCGCCTAATACAGTTACCCCGCCAAAAAATAGGTTTGACACACATGTATGTGTCTCTGGCATCATGACTTCTAAACTGATGGACGATCGAGATGTATTTTTTTTTGTTTGAAAGCCGACACGATGGAGATTGCCCAGATAGAAAAAGGTTCAAGGTCACTAGCTCATTTATTAGTTGCAGAATAATATAAATATCGTCACGATTATATCCCGGAATGGGTAGGCAGAGGAGCATACTTATCACCCATGATTAGCCCCCACATATTAGGTCCCACGATGTGACACGTGGCAAGTCCGTCGCGGTATTGAATACAAATCCAGTTTTTCATATAAACTTAAAATGTTGTAGAACAAAATACCCTACCGGGAATCGAACCCGGAAATAAAGGCTATAACAGAGTTGCAGAAGAGTCACTTTTGATACTTTTGAGAGGTATCAATGTAACACAGTTACTTTTTTCTTAATAACCGATGCATTCTATTGTTTTCAGACCAAGTTTAGCAAATTTTGATTACTTCGACAACCAAAAGGACGAGTCGTTTCATAGTAGTGTAGAGCTTATGTGCATAGTTGCTGACAAGTTGGGTGCCATGCTCACAGAGAATGAAAGAGACAAACAAAAAGCTAATTTACAAATCTTACTAAAAGTAAGTGTTTGAGAATTTTTTTCCTTTAGCAACAATATTCAATTGTATATAAAACCTTTATGGCATAGTAAGCTTCTCAAAAAAAACATCAAGAGGCTCTCTTAACGTATAAATGGCCGTTTTTAAAAATAAATAAAAGAAAATAATCTGCAACATACAGATATATGTAACTATAGCTTAAGTGTAATAAAAATAGATAGCTAATCACAATAATCTGTTAATCAAAGAGATTAGTTATTTATGTCAGTTTCTCTTAGAGCTGACATTTTATTTTTGTTTTCTCGGATGCACGACGTCGCTATGGTTACCGTGTAATCATTTTTTTTTGCAAAAATTTACTTGCTCAATTACCGTGCATTATTTATGGTGTTTCCACTATTATTAGTTAACAAACTTACGACCACGTCTTTGTCTAACAATAGATTATTATTTTTTCGATAAAATACTGACTCTCGCTTTCCGATTTTAATGTTCCTCATATTACTTAACGCCTTATAAAACAAAAAAAAAAATGTACAAATGTGTAGTACTTTTTCTTTCGAAAAAGAATAATACCTAAAAGACTAAACTCAAATAATAATATGCTCCAATATTTTAATTTTTAGTTATTACTTTTTTAATTATACTTATACAATAGATTTTCATACCACATTTTTAAAAAGGTTTCATTAGCTATATTTTATCAATATTGCTCAAGTAGAAGCAGGTTTAAGTCCTAGATTCTCCATCTAGGACTGAAAACGGTTTCACTTCTGGGTTGTAGAGGTCAGATAGCAGTCGCTCTGAGTAAAAACTGGAGCCCTTGTAAAATACCCTACATAGTGGATCCCGAAGTCATCTGATTTAGAAACAGCATAAAGCTAGGTCAATGAAGAAAAAGCAGAGATACATAGCAAAGCATATTTTACGGGATTAAACAGTGAACAAGCACACGGATCGCCTGATGGGAGGAGACAAGTATGGCCAATAAATAACATAGATGTTAAAATGAAACGAAATGTAATTTATTTAATTTGTTTGAAAAAAATTAAATGTAATTTATTTATTTGCCGAATATGTGTGTTAAAAGTTGTTACAAAATAAAAGTTTTTAATTATACCAACATATTCTACCACAATGTGGTGTGCAAATTTTTAAAACATAATTTATATTTACTTATTAAACAATATATACTAATTATCTTATTATCTATGAACATTTTATTCACCCGACATATTTTAACCCTGTCTACCATAAACTACCACCATTTCCAATCCTAGCCAGTCAGGAGAAGAAACGGCAAAACAAACTGTAGTAGGTGCATTGTTACCTTACCCTACGGACTGGAACACGACAACGTCATCATGGTGGCAACCGGCAGGATTAGATTAAGTGGTGGATACCTGGACGAGTTGCTGTAGACCACTAACACCAGTGGTCATGTCGGTAGTGACCTAGTTAACCTATGCTCGCCTCTTAAGAATTGCTTGGTGGGGAGATGGTCTATTCGTGGGTATCTGGACCAACACGGAAAAAGCAAATTTAGTCTACAGGCAATTACAATAGTATGAGTCTCAAAAATATATTTTAGTGTTTGTTTTTTTGTTGCAGGTATGTTTATGGGGTAATAAATGCGACCTCTCTCTATCGTGCGGTGAACCGGTTGGCTTGACGAAATCTGAACCAGGTGCGCCGATCAAAGAAACCGTATCTTCTATCATTGACCCATTCCAGGTGGTTTTAGACCTTAAGGACAAGGTTAGTAAAGTAGTTTTCTTTTAGTTAGATTAATATGGTTTGAGTTATTCGCTCTGTCTGTTATAACAAATTTAAGCTTTTTTATAGTATAGGGAAACCAACAAGCAATATACCATTTAATAAACACCAAAGAGGTTATTGGTTAAACTGTAATTGAACATATTAAAATTTTTAAACTGTCTCCCTAATTAGAGCATGACAATGACGAGCACTGTATTGTCACAGTGCTCGTCGGCGAATAGGGATTGGTCATTGCACGAATATAACCAGCCCGATTAACTGAACTGTTAAATAATCCCCCGTGTTGGTCCCAGTCTATTGTGTAGAATAGACCAAACAGCTCGTAAGAGGCGAGCATAGCTTAGCTGGGTCACATGACCGCTGGTGGTAGACCCGAAAAAATACACATCTATGTTCATCACACAAATGCTTGCCCCCGACGAGCATCCAACTCGAGTGACGTTAGGCGAATAGGGTAACCGCGCAACTAACGAGGCGGTTGTATCATATTTAAAGATATCTCACTAATATTATAAACGCGAAAGTTTGTAAGTATGGATGGATGTGTGTATGGATGTTAGTTACTCTTTCACACAAAAAATACTCGACGGATTTGGTTGAAACTTTACAGTGAGCTATGAGAATAAAACATAGGCTACTTTGTAATGTAGATGACATTAAATAGAGGGCATATTTTTACGCGATAAGAATTATAAGTCGGAAAAAATCTGCTCTTTGAGAATGAAGGAAAGTACCTACCTAAGTAATAATTTTGAAATATTTACCTACCTAACGTTTCTACAAAATCATAAGTATATTAATTTGATTAGAAAGAGCTCCTGTATTTCAGCACTTATCAGCAAAATTTAATATTTATTGTTTTTATCTTATTATTTTTGTATTCAGTAAGTATTTCACTATTCAAAAAAGTGCACTTTTAGGCGTTTTTTTCTCGAACCTGGGTTTCGTTAATGATGAATATGGGAAACGATACCACGAAGATATTTTTAACCGTAGAAAAACAACATAGTCATACATAGAGTCCAAATATGCTGGCAGATTATTGCTGGGAATTAGAAATGGACATCCTTGTTGCAAAATACAGGAAAAAATCATAGAAAACCTATGTATAATAATATCATAAGATGATTATCCATCTTATGATATTATTTTTAATTTTTGTTAAAATAATTTGCAATTAAAGGAAAGTAAAAAAAAATCATATAACAATAAAACTTATCGTTTTTTTTCGATCAGTGTTATCTATGTTATTGAAATAATTCATGCAGGCGAAGCCACGGACGGAAATCTAATTATCAATAGTTTTATTAATTTTTTTATCATTTCGATATTTCCAGTTAATAGTTGATGACACGAAAAAGGCCGCTGATCAAATTTTCAACAAAGCAGAAAATATGGCGAAAAAAATAGCCGAGGTATGTACAATCTTACCAAATACACCAAGCAATAATACAGAACAAAGCTTTTGTTTGCAAGTCAAGCAAGTTTTGCTTTGTCAAGTCCCTGTTGCTGACCGGGTAGGGATCCATAGCCTTAACTATTCTTGCCGTCATAATGACATTGTCGTGTTCCGAACCTGATGGTGGGATAGACCAGTAGGCCAAGTAGATTTGCACACGGTAAAGTGACCTATAAAATAAAAAACCTTTATGACTATCTTCATTGTCTATAGGTTATGGTCGTCTCTTGCCATCAGGATTATCGTGTACCTGTTCGCCGTCTCATAAAAATATGATCTCATATTGTAAATTAGTTTTGATATTATAATACCTAATTTTTTTTTAATTAAAAATAATTTGGAAATAAGTTAATGTGATATTTCTGGAAAGAACTTTGTAATGATTTTAATTTTTAACTGAATTAAAAAACTGACAAACTACTTCAGATTGTTAGTAAGCCCTGTATTTTTGTATGCTAGTAAATCTCATTGTGTTGGTATGTCATACCGTGGAGTCTCGTAAAGTTTTTATCAAAATCGGTTCCGACACTAAAAAGTAATGTAACAAATACAAAAAATGTTGTATTTTTGCAATCTTAACATTTTTTAGTAAGTTACCTGCTGCTCATAAGAAATGATTTTTTTAAAAATGTAGAAAGTTAAAATAAGAACAAGAAGGTTGAAATTAGAATAAAAATATTTCGAATAAAATATCGAAGTTGACTTCAAAGTGTTTGAGTTACAAAGAAATCGTGTTTTTCAGAATACGGTTTGGAAAAAATGCAGTTGTAATAGACTGGCAACATTAGCCGGCATACCTTTGGTTGAAGTAAGAAATATACTCAAATGTAGTTTCAGTAGAAAATCGAACCTGTATTATTATTTAAAACTGTGTGAAATAGTAGTTCTTGACACGAATAAGCGAAATATTTGATACGAACATGTATAAATATGTAGTTTACATCCCAGAATACGTCCCGCAAACCGCTAGCGATTTGTGGTTTTTTTTTTTATAGAAAAAGGGGAAATAAACGAAGACATGAAAACGAAAAGAAGCCCCGACAAAATTTTAACTGTTTATCTATGTTACAATTACAAACTGAAAAAAACAGTTGAAATTTTCTCAGATTATGTATTTCTATTGCCGCCATAACAATAAATACTAAAACCAGAATTAAATAAAGGATGCTCCCGTACTATAAAAAGTAGTTTTTGAAGACAATAATTAATCGGATAATATTGTAGTTCTAGATAAAATTGTAATTTGAAACATTTTATGATAGTATATGTTTTGTAAAATTAAGTTTTTAGTAAGCTGGCGATTTTCATTTTAAAATTACTGTATAAAAGTTTAAATGCTAATCAGATGTTTATATGATTAGCCACCAGAGGACAAACAAGATGCTGACCAAAAGGGGGAAGAAAAAATGGAGGGTGATGAAGAACCTAAAATCCTCTGCCCAGCCAAGATGACTCTCCCGCAGACAGTCAACTTCGGTAAGATCACTCCATATACCATTTTAGTTTTAGCACTTAACTAAGAGTCAAGTGTAAATTGTCGCCTGTGTGGTCGAGCATATTTGAATTTTACGCACCAGGTCCTGGGTTCGTTTACCATGTAGGAAAACATATTCTATGGAGTTTTTCAGTTTATCGGAAAAAATGTAAAAGTGCCTGGAATTGGATTTGTTCCCTATATGGCTTCAGACTTACTATCTGGTATCATGTGACTTATTATTGGCGGCTAATCGTGGGTGCATAAGTGTATACCTCTGCTTACCGTTTCAGGGATATGGGCCTGAAGATATATATTTGATGATATTTTATAAACAAACAAACTGTGCTCGCGACTTCGTCCGCGTTTGAATTTAACTAAATAAAAGTAGGCTAAAGTTACACCTTACTACATCAGCTATCTGCCAGTGAAAGTCCCGTCAAAATCGGTCCAGCCGTTTTAAAGATTAGCGGAAATAAAAAGGCAGACAGACAGAGACCAAAATTCTAAAAACTATAATTTTTGTATATGTATGTACTCTTGTAAACATACATATGTATATTGTAAAAAGCGGTCATATTAATATTACATAGAGACACTCCAATTTAATTTTATTTGTATAGATTAATAACACAGAATGGGTAAATCGTGTATCTGTTGGTAAGCATAAACCAAATTTCATACAATTGGTCGTAAAATATAGATAATATTTCAGATATAGTGTGTGACAACGCCGGGTACGAAGTCTTCACTGACCTCTGCGTAGCACATTTCCTCATAACCCAGAAGGTGGTCGAAAAGGTAAAAAAACATTTAATAAAACATTTTTTTATCGCCTCTGTGGTCGAGTAGAATGGGTATATGAATTTGACACACGAGGTCCCGGGTTTGATTCGCGGAGAGGCATTTTGTTCTTATAAGCTTTTTCAGTTTATCTGCTTGACATAACGTTGTCTAAGTTTGCATATGTACCCGATATGGCTACGGACTTGCCACCTGTCTGTCCTACCTTTGCCTATCCTTTCTGGAATATGAGCTTGATGGTATAATAATGGAAGACAAACAAGCAGACGGATTTCCTGATGGTAAGAAATAGACATCAAAGGTGGAAATGGTGCGTTGCCAACCCGAGACTGGGATGGTAAGCCTCTTGAATTAGTAAGTTTACCGGCTACCCAGAACACGACAATAGCGAGCATTGATGCTATTGATGGTACCAATCCGGGCGAGTCATTGCATGACTCTACCACTTAGTCAATGTCACGGTGTTGGTGACAATAGACCCTGTGCTCGCCGCTTACGAGCTGCCTGGGTGGAAGGCAGTTGGCCTATTCTACAACGGAACCCGGACCAACACGGGGGAAATAGACACCATAGTTGTTATAGGTGCGTCGCTGTCCTGTGGCCGGGGTGTTACGCCTGGTGTGCAAGTGTCCCGGCTACCCTTCCCTCCGAGATGGAACAGGACAGTTTATGCCGCCAAGAATAGGTGGAGTGGTGGATCCCTACCCGTTGTTGCTGCACACTACTCTACCACCAGGGATCATGTCGGTAGTGACCCAGATAACTTGTGCTCGCTTCTTACGAGCTACTTGGTAGAGAGAAAAATGGTGAAATACAGAGGACCCGGACCAATACGGGGAAAAATCCTTAAATTTACAAGATAATATTATTTAGTTATAGATAATTCAAAATTTATAGAGAAGCTTCTGCACCCACAATTAGACGACGATGTTAGGTCCGAAGATGTCAAAGTTTGGCAAGTCCATTGTATAGAGATAAAATCATATTTGTCCTGCCTGGGAAAGGATCCCGGGACCTTGACCTCAAAGTTATGTAATAAGTAAAGCAATAGATAATTTACTATCATTTATTTTAAAACAATAAACATGAATACTTAGTTTGTACACTGTGTACTTTTTTGGGTTACATACCCAAAGGGTAAAAAACGGAACCCTATTATTAAGATTCCACTGTTCATCTGTCTGTCTGTCACCACGCTGTATCTCATGAACCGTGATAGTTAGACCGTTGAAGTTTTCACAGAAGATATATTTCTGTTGCCGCTGCAAAAACAAATAATAAAAATATTTTAAAATAAATATTATATCAAGGGTAACTCTTTCATACAACAAACAATGTTTTTGCCGTTTCTATATTTTGTTTTTTCCGTAGGAACCCTTTGTGCGTGAGTCCGACTCGCTCTTGACGAATTTTAAAATTTTATTTGTGTTTAGCCGACTTAAATATAACAAAAAATATATTTTTATTAAAGAAATCAATTTCAAATTCATAATTCATAATATTATTAATTTTAAAATAATACATGCTCAAATTTAATTTGTACCATTAAAAAAAGAGTAATATCTGAATATATAGGTAATTAAACTAGTACTTAGTCGATCTGAAATTAGTCGGAATGTTAATAGCTTTTAATATGCGTGAAAGTCTCAATGCTTCGAATGCTACGTAACAATTAACAGTCGATAATGGACTATTTGGAGGCCTATGATCATTGTTGCGTTGATAAATAGCCCAGTTAGTCATTCTGACAGCCTGGAGACACTTCATATCCGAGCTTACTAGAACTATATTGAGAATCAAATACACATAAACATATATAACTTTAGGTATTGTTAAAGGGTATTTAAGTGATTATATAATACCTTCAAAATTACGCTAGAACCTACGTGGCCTTGTGGTACGCGCTTAGGACTTCCACCTCGATAGTACACGTTTGAACTCCGCCATGTACCAGTGAGTTTTTTTAACTTAAGTCCATTTTCCAAGTACTCTTGTGGTGAAGGAAAACATCGTTAGAAAACCCGATATTTGTGCCCAATATGGCGATGGACGTGCCACCTGTCACATTATGGGACATAATATCGTCGGCTAATCGATAGTGCATAATATGTACCTATGCCTACTATTTTTATTTCACTAAGGCTATTTTCATTAATTTAGAAATAAATATTATGACAAAATAAACTAAATAAAAACACGGCCGACGAAGTCGCGAACACAGCTATTATAATATAACAGTTTTTTTATCTCGTTTTTTTTCACACCGTGTCGGCTAATGTGAGCTGTGGTAAAATAACAAGTACGTACTACCTCTGCCTTCTACTTCGGGGATATGGACGTGATTATATTTTCCTTTAATTCACAATGTTTATTCTTTTTTTCTTCTATTCGTAGAAGAATGTCTAAAATAGGTACTAAAAATTAGTTAATAGCTGCCTGAACTATTTGGAGGCCTATGATCAATGCGGCGTAAATATACAGCCCAATTAGGAATTCTAATAACATAGACTTGACCTAATTGACGTAAAACAATTGAACTAATAATAATATTGTTAATTGACTAGCTGTGCCCGCGACCTCGTTCACGATTTTGTCTTTTTGTTATTTTATACTCATTTATGAATTTAAATCCTAAAATAAAAAGCCTGAGGGACTCTTTACCCTATCAGATATCTGAAAATAAAAGTCCCGTCAAAATCGATCCTGCTGTTCCTTTTCTATATTTCCATACAAAAGGGTTATTGGAGGGTTTCCAAGAAGGCAAAACAATTAAGTGACGTTAGTATCGTATAAATATTAATATCAATATTACTCAAAAATAATTAAAATAATATTCAGCTATTTCACCCGGTGTCCCGAATAGCAGAATAAGTATTAAAAAAAAGAAAATGTTAAAGAATCGTATATATTTAACGAACAACAATCTTTGATCATAGAAGTACGCTATGATCATTGCAGCCATCACATAGGTAACCGAGTTAGATATTCCAATAATCTTAAGACATTTCACGACCTAATCTATGTTCAATTGTGAAGCAATTGGGAACACTTGGAATAAATATCTTTTAGTGTTATTAGACTAATCCAGAGACAATGGTTTTGTAATATTATGTTGCTAAAGCAATTACTGTTGTCTTGATAGTCAAGATAGGAACATAGATACGTAGAGTCCCTACGGTGCTTGTCGTAGCAGCACGGTACGTAGCGTCGTAGCAAAGGGTTACGTAACATCCTACTCAATATAATAAACGCAAAAGTTTGTAAGTATGGATGGTTGGATTTTACAATAATATAGCTTATACATATACATAGACTACGTTTTAACTGATATTATTAAAAAAGGGTATGTTTTTACGTAGTAAGTATTGTAAGTCGGCTAATTAATTCAAGCGGCCGAAGTCGCAATCGGAAAGCTTTAAACTAATTGTTTTGTTATACGAAAGACCCCTTTATATATTCATTTATTCTATTTTTAGTATTTGTTGTTATAGCGACAACAAATACGTCATCTTTTAAAATTTCAACTTTCAGACTGACGGACGGACAGCGTAATCTTCGAAACATGGTTCTGCTTTTACGCTTACTAACGGAACCCTAGAAAATTTACGGGTAAAAATTTGTAAATTTCCTGTTTCTTTTAAATTAGTCTAAAATTAAAATCAAATTGACTAATTTTGTTTAATTCGTTGAGTATTTTTTTTATTCTTATAAATATATTCATTACCTTCTGACTAGAATAAGTCTCGAGAAAAAAATTAATTTGTTATTTTTTTTGAGAAAATGTTTGTACATGAACATTATTTCAAATCTATATTAATTTCAATTACGAATATTAATTTCTTATACATACCAATTAATATTTTTAACTTAATTACAGGTTAGAAATACTGAGTTCTTTTACAGTGATGAAAATCATTGTAAGGAAAGTCGAAATTTTTACCCGATATAACGATGGGTTTGCCACCTATCATGTCATGGGACCTAATGTCGTTGGCTAACTGTGGGTGTATATGTCTCTGTCTACCCTACCGGGTATATACCCGGAAATACCACCCATATGGGCGTAACAATATTTATTTATTTTTTTATTATTTTTGTTTTTTTTTTCAAATTAGGTTTTCAAATTAGTAAACTTATTTTCATACATATACTATTGTATTTATGTTCACTTGAAATTTTAGGATTCCGTACCCAATGGGTAAAAAATTGAACCCTATTACTAAGACTTCGCTGTCCATTTGTCTGTCTGGCCTTATATATAAGCCGTATCTCATGAACCGTGTTAGCTAGAGAGTTAAAATTTTCACAAATAAAGTATTTCTGCTGCCACTATAGTAACAAATACTAAGAACATAATAAAATTAGGGCAAACACATAAAACAAAAGTGATTTTTTTCCATTTTTATCGATAATGGTACGGAACTCTTCGTGAGCTAGTCCCACTCGCACAAAACGATTTTTTTATTAATATTTATGTCTGACAATTTCTCTTTAGAATGTGATATAAAATAACCGTTCGTCAGTACACTCAAAATAAAGCAACATTCGAAAAAATAGATTATAATCCTGTCCGTGAAAAGCCCAGTTATGACGTTCAAAACATTTTATTACAAAATACCTGCGTAAAAGAATTTTTTAATCAATTACAACGTCATTTACGAAGGGCTTTTATAGAAGCAACGTTGTTTTCAAATTAAACTGATTTTTAGGGTGTCGCAACTAAAGAGTAAAAAATGAAACCCTATTACTAAGATTTTGCTTTTGCTGTCCGTCCGTCTGTCTATCAGTCTGTCTGTCTGTCTTTTTTTGCAGTTTTTATAGACAATAGTGAAAGCTTGACGGTTGAAATCTCTTTTTCAACTATAGAGACCAATAGAAAACACAGAATAAAATAAAAATATAAAGAATGGTCCCATACAATAAACATGTTTTTTGCCACTATTATTGATAATAGTACACAACCCTTCGTGCGTGAGTGCGACTTGCGCTAGACGTATTTTTGAGTATCTTAAATTAATACTTTTTGTGTTACTACCGACAAGCTCCACTAAAATTATTAATTTCGGGTCTGACGTCGTTCTGGTATGTGGGACGTGTAGGATCTGACACTTCATACGTGACCAGTCGGGCATACCATTTAACACCTTCACAGAATACAAAACAGGCCATAATTGCATACAACTTTCAGCTAAAGTTCATCGTTTACTACATGTTTATGTGTATGTATGTATTCATACACACATGTAAACATATTATATTCACGTTAAAACATTTGTTCTTCTCCCGATTGGCCAGGTTTAAAAACCGTAGTATATAGATTTTTAGTTATTTTTAAAAATCTATATAAATAAAATTGAAATGTTTGTATTTAATATTAAAATAACCGCTTTTTATTAAATGCATATTATGTATGTTTACAAAGTATAGAAAATATACCAAAACAATATTTTTTAGATTTTTTATCTATCCGTCTATCAGTCTGTCCGTATGTCTGTCTGTTTGTGCTCTGTGTCTGTAGAAATGTATGAGATAATTTAATAAAACCGCGGACGAAGTTACGGGCACAGTTAGTATAACAGTACCTTAGAAGCATAACAGTGTAACGTTTTTTTCTGTTTTCTGCTTCTCAGTGTTTTGTATACAACTTCGAAAGATCTTTCTAACGATTAAAACTGTATGTTTTTGGACATAACAAATTAATAAATTAATAAAAGTCAAATGCTGTTCGTTAGTCTCGCTACATATCGCCTCTGTGGTGTAACGGTACAGGTGTCGCCTGTTAAGACCGTTAGCCACGTGGGGTCCCGGGTTCA
>DVZL01003289.1:0-14168 GCA_018236625.1 Lasaia peninsularis
AGTAAGTTTACCGGCTACCCTACCCTCCAAACTAGAACACGACAATGGCGAGCACTGACGCTATTGTGGCAGGAATACGTAAGGCGGTGGTGCCAATCCGGGCGAGTCGTTGCAAGTGTCTAGTCAATGTCACGGTGTTGGTGACAATAGACCCTGTGCTCGCCTCTTTCGGGCTGCCTGGGTGGAAGGCAGTTGGCCTATTCTACAATGGAACCCGGACCAACACGGGGAAATTAAGTCTAAATAAAGTATAGCAAAATGATGTCACCCTTAATTTGGAATAAGAAAAGCTTGAAAAATGTGCCTGATAACGAAAAACAAATTAAAATAGGAGGTATTTATTTATCCTCTGTTATTTCCCTTCTGTTAATTTTATCCGACCTTTATCTCTTAAACCACAAAACAGACTTTCCATGTTTTCACTATACTTTCCTTTATATATGAATCTGTGATATGTTTACATCACTATATAGTATAAAACAAAGTCACTTTCTTTGTCCCTATATCCCTTTGTATTAAATCTTTAAAACTACGTAATGGATCTTGATGCGGTTTACTTAAATGGATAGAGTAATTCAAGAGGAAGGTTTTTATGTATACAACATGTATAGTATGCCCGCGCGAAGCCGGGGCGGATCGCTAGTACATACAAATAACAACTCCCTTGCGTGGTAGTCAAAGAGTATCGATTGGTATATACATGTGATAGACTGACTTCACTTGGGTAATCTGGCCCGGATTGTTTTGGTTAAGAAGGGTATTGTTTAAGGGAACCGCGAAAATAATATCTCAGAAGCTTCCCAGTTATTATTACTGGAGTATATGAATTTTCATAACATTAACAATCACTATGTATTTTATAATTAGCAGATCGCGTGACGTTCGATCTGCATAAAATTAAAAATACCAATGGAAAAAGTGATTTTTAATTTTATAAGCACAATATTCAAATGAAAAAGCAAAGAATTACTCTTCTGATTCGGTTACCATAAATTGTGAATATCATTTTGCTTAAGACAGACATTTGGGTTGCTCGTTGAAGGGGTTAAAAAATGTATGTGCTCAAGTGGGGAAAGGGTTTTCGGATCTCTACCAGGAACATATACATATTTTATATTGTATAATTATAAAAGTATACAAGTAATGAATACTGAAGTAATGTAATACAATGCTATGACACTGTTCCGCATACTGATTGTAGGTGATATCTGTGATCTTACAGTAACTCACTGCGTTGTATCTGTGGATGTGAGATCAATCAGTATGGCCGACCTGTGCAATAACATTACCAAGGGCGGGACAAACAGACGGACATAATTGTGTTTGTTATTTTGTTGTAGATTCATTTAGGATGCTTATTATCATATTGGCTATATGATAATAAGCATAAGTAGGTTGCAGTCGTCAGAAATTTGCAGGGGTAACTATATTCATGGAATTAAACATAATTGTGTAATAAAATATGTAAAAAAATAATAATATATACAAAAATCCTTGACCTTGAAGACGCGGTAAATTTTCATACTTTTTCAGCGTGGTGCTCTAGCGTTAAGTTTGGGTGGGGTACATAACTGTAACAAGGTTACATTACAACTTCAAAAGACGTCTATTTTAATTTTACTTATATATAACACAACATAGTACAAATAGCAAAAAAATTAAATACAAGGAACAAAAAAATCTTGCTGTTCATGAGAATAGTTCTGATATTTACTCGTATTTGGCAAATTAAAAATCCTTTGATACTTAGAAGGTTGTTATGTATTTATGTAAGCATATGATTCTGTTTACTGTGGTCTACTCTCAGCCTATATTTATAGATGCGTATATGATGTGAATATATAATGATTATGGAAAATATTACCTGTGGTCTTACAGTACTGTACTCTGTGGCGTCTATGGTGAATGAGATATGAATCAGTGTGGCCAACCTGTAGAGCAAACATCACCAAGGTCACACTATACGGGCAACACTGACAACAAAGATGTCCGTTATAGAATCTATTTAGGAACCTTACAATTCATTTACCTTGTATTATTAATTTTACTAAGCATTTTAAGTTGCTACAATAAACAAATCAAAATTATAGTTGCAAAAAGCCGACTCCAATTTCATAATGAAAGTATTCGTCAAGGTTTTTGGTTTTATTCATATCCGCCATAAAATTATATGGCAAGACTAAAGTAGGACCTATAGACCTAATCATAAAGAACATGAACCATTAAAATACATTGGGAATTGACGGAGTAATCTATACTCTATACTAAAATTATAAAGTGGAAAGATTTGATTGTTTGTATTGAATAATCTCTGAAACTAATGGACCCATTTGAAAAATTATTTTACCACTATTAGCCGACATTATCCCCGATGAAAACAACTTTTTACCGCAGGGAAATGCTTCATTCCCACGGGAAAACGCGTAATAGGAAAGATCACATAACTTCTAAATGGCTAAACCGATTGGTTTGAAATTTTATACGGATATTTCGATGGTTTCCTAAATGATTTAAAAATACAATTGGACCCGGTAGGTGGCGCTGCTGTCATTATGTCAGCCACGAACTAATCGTGCAGCTAGTGGCAAAAATATACAGACAAATTAAGAGTACCTTCTTTTTGAAGTCGGTTCTTTGAAGCTTCTAAACTCTTATTTTTAACAATCTTAAAAAAATAGTATGTTCTCAATTCGTATGTCTTTTGTTTTGTATGTTTGTTATGCGATTCCTCCGCCAAATGCTAACGAATAAGTAAGGCGGTAGATCTTTACGCGGGCGAGTTGCTACACAGCACTCTACCACCAGTTGTCTTATTGGAAGTGACCCAGTTAACCCAGCTCGCCTTTTACCAACTGTCTGGTTTTCAGCAGTTGGTCTATTCTTTACAGAGGGCTCGGACCAACACGGGGATAAAATTGAATCATAGATTAGGTTGATGTCAAATACACGAATCCGAGTTTCTCACGACTTTTTCCGTCACTGTAAGAGCATTGGTGTCCGGAGTGAAAGTCGAAGCGGTAACCACTAGACCAGAGAGGCTCTACAGTTTATTTTGCGTTAAATATCTTAAATTAGAAATAAATTGTTACAGTATTAGTTGAGTGCGTTATACATGTACCTGTGATGGACGCGAGACGTGCCAGTGTTGCCAACGTATTAAACAAACACTACCAAGGCCGCGGCGCCCGGAACCCACTACAATAGTATTATGTAATGGGTGCTTCTTTTAGGATGCTAACACTTCTTCACTTGATAATGATTTACATATTTTTTCCGTCGGTAAAACAGCTGATCATTCAAAGGTGGCGTAGGCATTATTATAATACTAGCTGTTGCCCATTATTATATTTATGTATTGAAGTTATTTAAATAAAAAAAATCGCCTCCATGGGAATCGAATTTAAAAAAAAATTCTTTCTTGGATGATGCTCACGTTGTAAGAAGAAAATGTTTGCGAAAATTTAAGTTTCTAGCCTTAAGGGTCACGCAACATCAACGCAACAACAAAAGTTTATACATCAACGAATTACTTTTGACTTTTATGTATAGATAGATTAATTATAAACTAGGTGGTAGAGTGCTGTGCGACTCAAGCAAGTCCCACTCGTACTTGTAATAAGTGAAATATATTGTAAAGAAGACTCCCATACAAAAAACGTGATTTTTTTGCTGTTTTTACATATTATTGTATGGAATCCTTCGTTTTTTTTATGATATTGGAAGGTAAACAAGCAGACGGATTTCCTGATGGTAAGAAATACACGTCACCAAAGGTGGAAATGGTACGTGCCAACCTGAGGCTGGGATGGTAAGCCTCTAGCGTGAGTAAGTTTACCGGCTACGTTACCCTCCAAACCAGAACACGACAATGGCGAGCACTGACGCTATTGTGGCAGGAATAGGTAAGGCGGTGGTACCAATCCGGGCGAATCGTGCAAGACTCTACCACCTTGTCAATGTCACGGTGTTGATGACAATAGGCCCTGTGCTTGCCTCTTACGAGCTGCCTGGGTGGAAGGCAGTTGGCCTATTCTACAACGGAACCTAGCCCAATACGTGCGCGAGTCCGACTCGCACTTGGCCGGTTTTTTTGAAATTAATCGAGCATTACGATAATTTGATATATTTGAGACAAAACAATATCGAGGTGTATAATGTTGTCAGTGATATCAATAGTATTAGATAAGGCTAATCAAGGTATTTTAGTGGTAATCTGTATATGCGTCGTTATCTAACATCACTTCACACCGTTTTATGTTGCTAAGCCTCGTGCAAATTGATATAGCGCTTTTAAATGTGCTGGTTACGTGTGGGAGATAATATTACCGAGTGCTGTTTATTGATCTCAATGAATTATCTATCGAATTTGTATTGTTCATAGGCATTTACTAGAGTCTCATTGTTGATGTAATTTATAAGTCACTTGTACTTTTCCACTATTTTTATTATTGTAGCCATCCGGTTTCGGTATTCGAAGCACCATCTGGGCAATTACAATTCGGTCTCCGGAATTACATTTTGATTATGTTACATTATACAAGTTTTATTTCAAGTTCGTAAGTACCCTGAAGATGCCTAAATGGTGAATCCGGTTGGTTAATATAATAAAACAAAATTGTGGAAAAGTACAAGTGTATTTTACAAATTACGATTCTCGCTAAAATGAATTAACATGCAAGTACCTACTTGCGTACGTTTTGACATTGTACCTTTGTTATTATCGTTTTATACAAACACTAGTAATTCTCCGCCAGCTCACAAAGAGCTGATAAAGGCACATTGTTTTGTGATTTCAATAATTGTATCTACCGCCGCCGTGAGCATATTTAACTAGCTGTCCTAGCGAACTTTGTACAGCCCGGCCTGTGCTTTGTAAATTTTTGTATTCTAATTTTTCAGTGTTAAAGGTTATTTTGCTATTTCGGATAGAGACGAAACAATAGTAATGGTAGATAGATTGTGTTTTATTTGCGCATTTTAAAATTTTACAATTGTTTTTGTTTGATAACAAATCCGACTTCAACTTTATTATGATGTCAAGATAGATAGATGACTTATGTTTGTTTATATTTCAACAAGTACTGAACTAATTGTTATAAAATTTATACGGGACCACCTCTGAAGTATGACCTATCATATAAAACAATAATCATCGAAACCTATTGGAAATTTACGGTGTAATGGCGCAGTAAACATATATAAAATAATTGATGTGTCGGTGTAAACAAAAGGCGATTATTGCATATACCACGTGCGGCCGTGACCTTCGGGCTCGAACCTTCCTACAATATATACTTCAAAAAAGACTGTGATTCTGGAAGATTGTATTTGATAATGTTCTCAAAAGAAACGCTACATGATACCAGTATGGTTTTTTCGCTTCCAGAAGGTATGATAACTCTAGAAAGAAGCGTGAGATCGCGTATCCTCATTGACAAAGCCTTAAGATTTTTGGTATCCATGAGTGATGCGTATGTCATGCCGTCAGAACCCGCCTGCTAGGTCACTGTTGTTATATTATTCCTACTAATATTGCTTAAGTAAATCAGTCTGTCTGTAACGCTATTACGTGTAAACCAGTGAGCCGATTTCAATGCAATCTCGTGCAGGAATAGAGTTGTCATTACCACCCACTTTTCCCCATAAAAAGATGTAGAGTAACTTTTATGGGGCAAAGTTTGTCATTGTCATTACATATTATAAAACAAAGTCACTTTTTTGTCTGTCCTTACTACGCAACGGATTTTGAAGCGGTTTCCCCTCAATTGATAGTGATTCAAGAGGAAGGTTTTTATGTATAAAACATCTATAGTATATCCGTGCGAAGCCGGGGCGTGTCGCTAGTTAAAGATAAAACCATGAATCTTTGTATTTACAATGTTTGTGTGTTAGCATTCATTCAGGCGATGTCGCGGGAAACAGCTGATAGAAATGATAAATCACTCAAAGCGGCGAGAGCAAATGTTCGTATCGAGTGTTTTGGTGTGCGGCGACAACTGACGAGTGCAAGTGTCGCTATGTAAACAAATCACGATTATCATACATGTGACCTCTGCCCTGGAACCTTCCTACTTTGTATATTCCACGATTGCCCGTGAATCTGTTAGAAGATCTTATGTACTAACATTTATGTTATTATAATGCAGCTGAGTTTCACGTTAGGACATCGCGACAGAGCTTAAAATTCCACGCCTACCACCTTGATGCGTGGCGCTCCTCAACCGTGCGATTCCTAGGGCATTTTTTTCCTACTACATATTCTTTGTGGAACGAATTACCAGTGGCGGTATTCCCAAACGGATACGACTTAAGGACCTTCAAGAAAAGAGCATAACCATTCTTAAAAGGTCGGCAACGCATCTGTGATACCTCTGGTGTTGCGGGTGTTCGTGGGCGGCGGTGATAACTTACCATCAGGTGACCGACTGGCCCGTTTGCCTCCTCTTGTATAAAAAAAATTAGTAAATTTTTTAATGCTTCTTTCGACTTATCAATAACTTTTATCTGAAGGACAAGACCGAATCAGTTGTTGCCAGTCCCATGGTATCATTATAGAAAATTCAGGCTATTTTTTTCTTTTTCCTTTCTATAATTGAATCACATGGAAGTGGATACGTCCACCTCCATGTGAGTGTGGCCCTTCATTAAGTATTTGTGGTTAATAATTTGCAAGTTTGTTATATAGATTCTTTTGAAGGCGCAAGTAACATAATATAATATTATGTATATTTTTATTTTGTCCGGCACAATTATCAGACCAAATTGTGACTTCCCTGCTTGACGTGTTAGGAACATATAATTCAAAGCCCAATGCTAATTATTTTCCTCCACGGCCTGATACATATTCGCCCCACATGATGCAGGTGCTTTTGTTCGTAGAACTATCTAATATGGTATAATTAAAAGTCCACAACTTACGCAAATATAAATTAAGATCATTTGTCAACAATGGGGTAGGTAAACATTTTTGTAGGTCTAATCTAACCGCCTACTAAATCATAGGAGAAGCGCGGGGCGAGCAGGTGGCGCGGGATTAACGCGAGCCACACTATAAATACTTTAATGCAAAAGAATCGTAAGTCCCACATAATGTCATTTAACATTCAACCAATTCAAAAAAATAAAATAAATTAATGGTGAAAAACATTAAATAACATTACGACTGTTTAACTTTTAATCATTCAGGGACTTAATATCTTATTAAATTCGCTAATTCAAAATGAGAAAACGTTAGGACTCAATGTCTTTTGCCATTATATAAATTCTAGTTTTTTATATCGGAATCTGTAAAAATATCAAAATGGCTAAAAATGGACTTAAGGTCTTTCACCTTTCACCTACAGATATAATGAATAGAGAGCCAATTTCCAGTAGGATCAACATAGACAGTTCAAACAAAGCACATTCGAGACGTCCCCGTGTAATAATAAGCGGAAACGCTGGCAGCGCGCTAGAGTGTACACACCTACATAGCTCACTGATTGATATATTAAGAAAAAGATATCAACATCCACGCCAGATGGTCCTGCATTTAATTTTCCGACCTATATTAATTGCTAAGCTTAAGAAACCATTTAAAAATATCCATAATATTTTCCTTAGAGTAAAATTTTCAATTTAATTAGGTCGCATCTTTTTCTTTTAACAAAAGATAACTTATTCCGACTGAGAGAAACGACATGATGAAAAGCTGTTATCACTGTATATTAAAGGAAACGACGTATCTGATCAAGACCATCATCATCGTTTCAGCCTTTACTCGCGTAGTTTTATATATGGCTGATGTGATCGTCAACATGACGTGACGAGCTTTTCATCGACGATACATCGCGTTAGATCTACGTCTATCTTTAATATGACCAGATCAAAATCATGTTTAATAATATTATCCCTATTAATTTTATAGGTGCGAAACTAGATTTCTGTCTGTTTGTTACGCTTTTACGCCAAAACCACTTAACCGTTTTTGATAAAATTTGGTACATAAACCGAGTTGACCTTGAGGAAGAACATTGGCTACATACTAACCGACTACATTAAAAAACGGTATGTTCTTACGCAATAAGTATTATGAGTCGGAAACATTTCTGCTGTTTGATAGTTATCTGTGATATTAAAATAATTCGCTGGCGAAGTTGCGGGTGAAAAACTAGTTATCAATAAAATAACTTTAAAAAATAAATAATGAGAAACAGCTGAGTGGGATGGAAGCAAGTTAAAAAAAACGTAACAAGACTTTTTCTCTACACTTCTAGATATAGTACCCACCTACATTACAGCCGTGTGCGAATTTTGTAATTACTGTGGAAGGAAAAACAACCCATTATTAGATATATAAAGAACATTCACTACACAGAAATAAAAGAGTGACTATAGAGTTCCCGACGTCGCGCCCCGAGAACACGGATGAAATAATCTTGATGTTTTTAGAACACTTCGTATTTCACTAACAATAAATCTAACAAGTGGTGTAAAGCACGAAATCATACACGTTTCAATTAAACTGTCACAAACATTACCATGAGGGCTTTAATCATATCAACGAGCAATAAAGCTGTCCGTCCGTCTGTCCGGTCTCGTCAAACAATAATGGCTTTGTCATTGAACTGTCGAGGGACAATTCTAGGAAGCTGTTTCGTACTGCTTCAACGTGTGCATTAGCTTGCTAAATGTTCTATAACGGTTCTGGGTTCAGTACAGTATTTCCAAAAACAAAGGAGGAGACAAAGGGATACTTTTGTCTATTTTTACTTAAAACCAACGTTAACTGTTAAACGAGTGTTTTGAAATCGGCTTTCAAATACAGCGAACAAACTTACGGTTTTATTTCTGACGGTAAGAAGCAACCGTGCTCCATAGACACCCTAAGAGTTATTGCTGCGTCGCCGTGCTGCGACCGGGGTGTCGTGTGCAAGTCTGACGGCTGTGCTGCCCTCTGGACCGCAACACAACATTGTCATTGTGGCAAGACAGAGGTAAGGGCTAGTGTTGTTGGTGGTGACCGATTTAACCTATGCTCGCCTCTCATTAGCCGCCCGACACCAACAAGGGGAAAAATATTGTAACATAGCCCTGAGATGTTATAAAACCGAAATCGCTAAGCAAATTTTGTAAAATTTACAGTAATAAAATATACAAGTTTAACCAAGTGTCCATGATACAAATTTACTGTAAGCTATATAAGCTCAAACTTGGGCAACACAGTTTTAAAAATATTTTTCCAAAAAAAAAGCTTTTGCTCTCTTGGACATTTATTCACAACTAAACGACGAACACCACATAAAAGTGTTTATTCATCACAGCATAACATGTCTGGTAGATTTGTAAAAAGTGAAATCTCAAGATCTGGACTATAACATTATAGTCTGCGTCGTAGAATTATATTTTAATCCGTTCAAGTAAGTCATGTAGGGACTACGTAGGTAGGTATTTTTTTTTAAATGAGAACACAAATCAGCAGACAGATTTTATTATTGCTCTTGATGGTTCTGCTTTTAATCCAAAATACCGCAAAGATAAACTGACGTAACTGTTGGAAAAAAAAAAAATAAGACAATGGTATCGATCGTGTCAAATAATTTGAAAACAACTTAATGCACGTTATGGTATCAGGGACTTATAGACCGGTGCCTGCAACTTCAGCTACCTCGTGGATAAATGAAATGAAATTTATTTATTTGCCGAATATGCGTGTTAAAAGTTCAATACAAAATAAAAGTTTTTATTATACCAACATAATCTACCACTATGTGGTGTGCAAATACTTTAAAACATAATTCATATTTATTTATTAAACAATATATAACGTACTATAATTATCTTATTATCTATAAATATTATTTTTACACGACTTATTTAACCCTGTCTACCATAAACTACCACTAAGACTAACTTGGGGTAAATTATTTAAAGAAATCCAAGACAACACATGTTTTTTTCAGTCAGGTATATTATAGGTCTTGACAAATGTGGCAAAATAACTCACCATTTTGTACGAAAAATAACAAAGACTGAAAGTGTCATATTTAATCTAGGGAACTCACTCGTCTTGCCTTGAACTTGATCCCGTTTGGCCTCTTTAAGGCATCTATATCACTGCGAAAGCGTAACTTTAGTTTAGGTATTCATTATATCCTAAATTGAAGGAAAAATATTTTTCATGTTAAATGTAATCGAGGTGCTTACGATAAAAGAGTTGAATTTTAAATATAAACGATAAAGCAAAAAATATCTTGTAATGTTTTGTCACATTTATTTTGACTATTTATCTAATTTGTTGTGAGTAGGTACATCATTCAAATGTAATTTTAAAATTATTTGTAATTTATACATACCTACTTATAATGTCAACAAATTCACTTACCATTTATAAGATAGTGTTAAATTAAATTCTGAAACATAAACTATGATTAATTAAAAGTTTCGTTATAATAAACTCTAATGAAATAAATTGCGAGCAATTGTACATACTGACTGACACGTTATTATTTTATCAAAACATAAACTTCAGCAGGTACCTATTATGAAAATAGTTCATACTATTGTCTAAAGAAAAGTGAATAGGCACCTTCTAGCTCATTATAATTTCTTACCTAGCCTTTTCTTCGAATATCATCGTCGTTTCATCTAAGTTCGAATAAATAAATAAATAAAAAAAATAAAAAAGTTGATGATCAATAGGTATGCTAACCTATACCTATTTAATAAACCTACCTACTTTATTAGTGCCTTTTCGATGGGAAGGTTTATGATTGAAAGCTTAGCATTAGGTGTAAAAATGCCTTACCCCTCTTTGCTTTATTTCAAAACCAGATTTAGACGAGACAATTGACTTTGTTCGCCATAAGTCAGACATAAAACGGATGCCAATGTCAAAGTCAGATCTTATTGTGCGCTTGAAGAATATTAATTATAATGTAGACATTAATATGAGCGAGAATGGATAGACTTTCGAGCAAACACTAAGCCGCAAGAGAGATAACATTAATGGAAGCAGTTTGACAGTTTGGTATTTTTCAATTTTAATTGGCTGGAACCGACCGGTTTTAGTAAAGACAATATAAACAATATTTATTTTATGATGTTGTGGAAGGTGTTTTAGTAGCTTTTGTAATTGGGCGCTTCTTCTTCGGTTTACGTATATCATTATTATATTTGTTTATTGATAATAATCCATTTCTTTTTTCATCAAATATCTACTGAAGTTCCTACCGTTATATGTGACCGAAACATTATCTTCTACATAATATGATCTATTTTATATATGACTACTTTTAGAATTGCAAAAAGTTTTGTTTAGTAATATATATTATATATTTAATTTTAGTACGGTTGAATCCAATGTACTTACCTACAAGTTGTACAAATGCGTTATACAACATACTTTGTCTTGTTTTTATGCTCGTCACAATTATTGCGGTTTAACCAAATGGTATATAGACTAGTTTTTGTACCTTCTACCTTTAGTGATAGTTCGTTAAGATTTAAATAGAACCTCTTGTTTTAATTCTATTACAAAGTCCGCAAGCCATACAGTTTAAATGATTTAGCCGTGTACCTACTACTTATCGTCATACGTGTACTTACTTATAAGTAAAGATAACGTCGTTTAGAGAATTTGTGATTTTGTTTGCTATATTAGGTATTACGTCAAACTAGATATTTACTTAAAAAAGGCCAAAATTTTGCCACTATTTTGAATACTGATAAATACTAGCCAAGCCGCTGTCGCTTTCATTTTAGGCCACTCATACTAACGTGATCGCCTTAAAAATATTATATTCCTTGTGTATTATTTATTATAGACTTTAAATGTATAAAGAAGCCGCTTACCTTTCTTATGTTATAATGTATTCGAATAGATATAATATTTTGAGCTTATCATGTTTATAGCGATGAGCAATTAATTATCGGATTATTGATAAAAGGATACGCTGTTGAAATAAAAATACTTACTTGGAAGCAATAAACTATTCAAAACTTTCTTTGTGCTTGATTAATTAAAATAAATGGTTTTTACTCGATCGTAAAAGGATAGTTATGTTTTTAAGAGGAATTTTTGGTGTAGATTATTAAAATAACTAAAAAAAAAATATTTGGGATTCTTATTTAAATAATCAAAAGGTTGTAAAGTTAAACCTCTAGAGGCTGTCGCTGCTATGAAGGGCTTAGTAGTAATAACCCCTGAGCGCTCTTTCGATGAAGGATAACATCGTGAGAAAACCTGAATTTGTATATTTGACCTAATATATTATTAGTCCTGGCTGCAGATAACAGTATACGGTACAGTCGCTTTGTAGAAAAAGTCAAATCTCATAGATTGCCGAGGTCGATATCGTTGGATAATGATGTTAAATCTGCCTAAAGTTACGCTTTGGATAAACACATACTGAATATTTATGACGCGAAAATTAACCAAGGAATCGAAGCCTAAACCTAGACAGTCACATTTATTAATATTTTTATCACATTAATATGTTATAAAATCGGCTCACTCTGTTGGCTCGCCATATATCATATCTTTGTTTACAATTGATAAATAAAACTCTCATGAAACAAAAGTCTATCGAAATTTCGAACCCAAGACCTGACATTTACAGCGATAATTGTGTCAGTCGAAGATGTTATAACGATATTCACGCCCTGAAGGGGCAGGGAGCAGATTATAATAATTTATGGGCAATTAACCCACTTGTAGGGGCAATCAAACGACTGTATCGCATACTAATGGCTCGGTATGTATACCGCTTATTTATTAATTAAACAATCAACTAATAGTAGCCCTTCGCTGTTTATCGCATCATAGTTCTTTATGTGCTAAACTTTCGTTTATTTAAATATTGTATAAAAGAGAGCGAGGAAACGTATCTAAAAATATATAAAACCTTCAAATATATTTTCTAGTCAACATAAATCGAAATATCCGAATAAATTAGTTAATAAATTTTGCGTTTAATTAATAAAATATATTTCTCTGTCTCCGCTACAACTTACCTAACAGTGACATACCTAAATGTAAAATAAGCAAATCCAAACTTAGTTACTCTTAGGTTACCTATATCAATAATTTGTGTAATTTTTCTGACAAATCACTGACGTTACGTCTACGTTTCTGTGTATATTTTAGTGTGTGTCACTAAAAATACACAGAAACGTAGTAATTCGATTGACGTAATACCTCTAAAATAATTTTGTAGAAACTTAAATCCAACTTCGATTATTTTGAATGATGTCTCCATAACAAATGATAAATTAACTTCTTAATAAAAGTAAGTAAATTCAATGTTAAGCTTGAAAATGTCAAGATATTTTATGTATCTATATAAATTTATTCAAAAAATGTAAAATGTCCCTTTGAAAAGTATCTAAAATCTCGATTGTGATGAAGATTAGTAAATACGTAGCCGAAAAGGCACTTGTACTGGTATTTATACACATTTCTTTATGAATCAACAAAGTGTCTCTTAATTTCGCCTCCCTACAAGCTCCACAAAGTTCTATCTGTAATATTGTAGCGTCAGCAAAAACATTTACAATAAAATAAAAAGTTCTCGTTTTCCGATTCCAAAAGTAGAGAAGCTGGTAAAAATATACAAACATTTTAACACTCGGCCAAATTGGCATCACATCATCAGCATTACTAACTGAAGTATCTCTAGTCGACTGTGTTTCTTATAATAAGAAAATTCGCCTTCTAGCTAACTTTACAATGCCGCTACCACCAAAGAAATTAACTTAGTAATTATATCAATAATATTAAGAGTTTATATCAAATATTTATAATGAACTATTTCAATAATGTATCTATACATGTAATAAAAATGTAGAATAACATTAACGACGTTTGAAAAAAATAAACCTTGGCGAGTGTAAACGGGCAGCAGAAATCATTTTTATTTTTTGGATGATTGGTTAGTCTGTGCTTCTATCTGTCTGTGTCCCGCCCGCGGTTCACGCTAAAACTACTGAACCGATCACGATTATTTCATTATGAAATAAAAAAATAATATGGAAACTGTTAAGGTTTTCAAAAGAGAGGGAATAAATTTAAAAACTAACATAATTGCTACGGGATTATAGTACACGCTGACGGAGTCGCGGGCTACAGTTAGTAGTGTAATAATAATAATAATAATAATAATAATAATAATAATAATAATTATAATAAT
>DVZL01003290.1:0-14167 GCA_018236625.1 Lasaia peninsularis
TATAATTTGCTTACTTTGGGGTTAGATCAATTTGTGTAATTTGTCCAGAAATATTTATTATTTATTATTATTATTATTTATTATACATCGGATATTTTCGAACCCTGGTCATCTCAGAACTTACGTCGTGATACCGCTTTTTTCATCCCGGGTGTCCCAAAATTCCACGAACATTTTGAAACTGGTTGTAGATCATATTTTAAATATAAAAAATATATGTGCTTTTGAGTACTTAATTGGTTTACTCCTGATTATTTTGTAAAAAGCTAACCATTCGGCTGTTTGAAAAATAATTTTCAATTATAAGTAATATTTTAGAAAGGTAAATGTGCTTTAAAATAGATATGAATATGTGGAAGTCTCACCGAGCGCCGACGATGAAAAATGTTATTTAATATCATTTGAGCGTCTTCTAGGAAAAAAATAATAGGCAATTTCCAGTTCAGTACACTTTCACCTTTATATTATTTTATCTATATAACCCAGTAAATGTAACTTGTTTCAGATATCAGATTTGGAGGGTTTTATTCACAAAATAAGCGGGAACTTACCCTCGCTCACGTACCTGAGCTTATTAAGCAACAAAGCGTGCCCTAATCAATTATCCGACATTGACAAGGATGAATCGGACTACCAGCGCTACAGGTGGGCTCAACACACCCTGTATTTGAAACTGCCAATTGTTATTTTATATTTAATACCATACAATATATCAATTATAATTATATAACACTTGCTTTTCGCTCGCGTGAATTATTTGAATAACACAGATAACTTTCAAAGGGCAGACATTTTTACGACTTATAATACACATTGCGTAAAAACATACCCTCCTTTTAATGTAGTTTTTAAAAAGTAACCTATGTCCTTTCTCAAGATCAATCTGTACTAAATTTCATCAGAATAGGTTCAGTGGTTTAGGCGTGAAAAACAGACGGGCAGACAGAGTTACTTTCGCTTTTATATTAGTACGGATTATATTTATGGAAACTATTAATAAATATCGTTACGCCAATATCCAGAAAGTGGTAGGCAGAGGTAAGTACATTCTTATACACCCGTGATGATCTTAATGTTATCTTAATTTCTATACCTAATTTTTTTGCCAGGTCCCACTACGTTTTCGAACGAACGAAAGCGAAAGAAAACGTAGTGGACGTTTTCTTTCGTTTGAACTAGATGACGTCAAATGCTTATAATATTCTAACATATAAGTGTCTATATTATACATCGTTGGAACTTGGTGAAACTTCCACATATTCGTATTTTATATGAGAAATACATGTCATTTTTCACATATAAAACTCACATCCTACAGTAATAAAAATTAATGCTATTATTTACAGATACTTTGTTATATGTAAATTGCCCAATTTGCGGTTCCTGGACTCTCGGTCGATATCGGACGGCGAACGAAGGGAGGCGAATGTTCGTGGGGAGTTCATGCGCGTGCGCCGGCCGCCGCCGCCGCCGCCGCCCGTCACGGGACACGCCCACCGCGGGAACGTCACACCTCTACCGGTTGACTTTTCCTCCTTCGGTAAACATAAAGGTATGTCCACACTCACCTCGACGATGAACACTTCAACTGACAGGCTTTTGGTTACACTAGGAATTTTTATCGTATAAAAAAGAGAATATTATCACGTCCATACGCATATAATATTTAGATATCCTCGGTTAACCGACGATATTTGTATAGAGATGTGAATCCGATCTCAGGCAATATTACATTTTTTAGATAAAGTGAAAAAACTGATAATAAAAAGTTGCAGTTATAAGGACGGCAAATGGAAGAAGAATGTTAATGGTAAAAATCATAAGATTTCAGTGACAGAGTGGCAACATACTTTTAACATTTTTGGTGTCACTCCTCATTTTGTGACGTAAAATATTTTTTTATGTTTAAATAACAAATATCTTAGTTCTTAATAAATATAAAGAACTCTAAAGAATTAGGTTTGCTTGCTGAAATGATTCTGAAAACTGGTTTAGTAACTATTTATCTTAACATTTTCCTTAACTGAAAATCTATAAAATAGGACAATCTAACTCTGATCAAAATCTACAGAACAAAATGTTGGACTAATGTATATAAATTTAAAAACTATTTGGATTTCATTTTTAAATCCAAAATCTAAATAAGAATCGATAATGTAGAAACGAAGATCTTTTCCATTGAACAGGCAGGTTTTTTTCATTGTTTTCGAACAAAAAATAATGTTTTTTTTTTATTTTAGGAGCTTACGGTAAATGTATCTACAAATATACAGGCAAACACTCGGAAGGCAATAGGTTCATACTCAACAGTGACTTGTGAATACATACAAATAAATATGGAGTGGTGCTAATACATTAATTGTAGATAATCAACTAACCAAACCAACAAACATAGATTAAGCTTTAACTTTTACACTTACATGCTTGCGTTTTTTTTATATAAGATAGATTTTATACATATTATAGTTTTTTTTTTATGATATCGACACCGTAGATTTAAACAGTAAACACAATTGAGCTTCTCTGTTATAAAAGTTATTTACATATCGCACCCCTAGATCTAAAGGGAGCCAACTCGAATTTTAATTCTCTTGTCTGGTACCGGAACATTCTATAATCAAATAGTTCGATCGTTTTTGTGTGTCGAAATTACTTAGATCGCTTAAATGATTGTTTAATCGTTCTTTGAAGATTTAATCTGTTTTATTGATCGGTAGGTATTCACGTAGAAAATTCCGTAAAATACATAACTCAAAAATCTCGATTTTTGAGTTAGCTCCCTTTAGATCTAGGGGTGCAAATTATATAAATGAACTGTGTATGATCTTTGTATATAAGTATTTAGTAATAAAACATAAACATAAAGTTTCAAATTCAAAATAAATAGGCCTTGTGAGAGTAAAATAGCCGGCCCTATAAGAATGAGATAGATGTTTGATATTGCGGACAAGTCGTTGTTAGGAGTGTAATTTCCAGATTGTATCTTTTGCTTCATGATTTTAATTAATGATTACTATAAACCAAAGTATATTTATCGATTACCGTGAAGTTTTTATGTTAGATGGGCAAAGAATATTTAAATTAAAGAAAATTATATTTTTCTTTAACTATATATGTATATAAAAATAAAGAATATCGTTAAAATCAAAATGGCGGTAAAGTGACACTGATGTGTGTTCCAATGTGATTTTTTTTTCATTCCAAATATGAATTAACCTCATTTACATTATAAGACATATTATATGGATTATTATACGGATTATACATTATTTTTATATTTATAATTAGCTTGTTTATTTAGATGTATAAAGATTTTTTTAAATATCGCAATTTTTGAAGAATACTTAAGATTTTTTTACCCACTGAAGTTTTTACTAATTATTAATATAGTATAATCTTTTATAAACCTTCTATTTTTAATCAAGATATTTACACCTTTTTGACCAATTTAGTTTTAGAAATATAATTGATATTTAAAGATGCCATTTTTGAATAAGATAAAAAAAATACTTTTTCACGCAATTATCTACTAGTATCTATCTTCACTGCCATTATAATTATGTACAAATGATTTTTAATAATAATAATGATGGAATTTCGTCATGTACTGACGAAAGCTTAAAACATAATGGTATAATGAAATATAATATTTTGACTGTATTTTTTTACTTTAGTAATTAAAATTGTATAATGTGCCATTCATGCAGTAGTTTAGTAGTTATAGCTGTATTGCTCTAAAGTCCCTGATGAACGTACGAACCTATACCGGCGAGCCAGGCTCGTGGCTTGTTTGGAGAGGTGGCAATAACGGTTGTATGCCAATAAAGAATTATACTGTTGTGTTATTTTTCAATAACTGTTGTCATAAACTGTTATTATATTATTAGCTATTAGTGTTAAACTAACAAATCCGACATTATTTCAATTGGCAAAAGGAATAAAATCATAGTCAGAGAAGCGAGAAGCTTTTTTTACTACCTCTCTTTCTCGTAATAACAACAGTCAACAGCAATAACAGAATGAGTAAGAGTTCAATAATTTCGTTATCTGTTGTACAAGAATAATGCCTTATATTATCTGTTGTTGTAATAATGACTACCTCTACTTGTTTGATATAATTAGGGTCTTAAGATCCACCCGAGTTCATAACCAGGTCGGCAAAACTGCGAATATACTTTTTATAAAACTTAAGCACTACAGTTGTGATGCAGCTAGATGTATTTGTTATAAATTATATAATTGATTGTGATATTAAATAAAGATATAATACATATACTCCAAGTTTTTTTATTATCGCGTCCCTCGTGGTATGTGATAACCGCTACCCAGGAACTTTCGCAACATTGGGAACATCACAATTGTGTTACCGATCTTTTAGGAATATTTTCTTGAAGCTATATTCATTTGGAAATACCACCATTGGCAGTAAGTCTCACATAGGTGTTGTAAGAGGTAAATAATGCACACGGAAACGCATGGTAGCGGTGGACCACGTGTCAAAACTTTATCTTTAACTAGCGACTCGCCCCGGTTTCACACGGGTATACTATACACGTTATATACATAAAAACCTACCTCTTGAAACACTATCTATTTAAGAAAACTGCATCAAAATTCGTTGCGTAGTTTTAAAGATTTAAGTATACAATAAGCTTAAGCAAATACTACGTAGTGGAGCGCCGCCGCGACGTGAGGTGGACGTCTGCTTAGAGTCTAGACACTGACGACTTGTAATACGATATACTTTAAACGTCAACAATTAACGTAATATAAGCGGTCTGAACTTTCAGAATTTATTAATAAAAGGAAAACTTTTAACCTTATTTATAACAATGATATTTATGTGAGAGAAAAACTTGATATAACTTGACCATGCGTTAAACCAAGCCATAACTCTTAACTACATGTAGTACACGAAACGAAGATTCACTGGTATTAGAGATGTTATCTTACCGTTTGAAACTGCTCGCGAACACGCGGAACAATGTAGGTATATAACCAAAAGTAAGCCTTTTCACTAAAATTTAGCAACTACGATCCCATAAATTCGAAATATAATTAGGTATAAAGAAATATGTACATACAAATTCTACAATATGTAGACAAATGGACGACGGGATAAATCGTGCCACTGTTTTATAAGATAAATAAAAGTCCCAAGTACTTTAGATATAAATTTATTATACTTTATAATTCATAAGATGAATATACAGAATAATTAAAACTTTAGGAATGCATGGAGTTTGGACAGCATAGGGAAAATAAATTAAGTACTAAAAATTGTCCTATGCTTATTACAACGTTACGCGGTCTATTACATAAACCTTTTACATATCAACGTGTACTCTTTATGTACAATAAAATTACCTACAGATTTATTTATTTATGTACATTAACGTATAAATGCAGTTATTGGCTTAACAATGACGAGTATATATGAATTCGTTAGCATTATGTTAAATAATTATGAAATGGACGATACAAAAGCGAGTCGTGATATAGACAATTACAGCGAAATGATTCAGGTACATTCATATACTACAGACGTTGCGCTTTGTGAACAAATAATCACATCACCAGAAGAATACAACTTGGAAAGCTTTTTTTATTCCACTGTACACTCGCTGCGCTGAATATACTTCAGGTATTAGCTTACAAAAATTTACTTGTACTTTTCCACATTTTTTTTTGTTTTTTAGAATTCATATGTCATTTCGGACTAAAGTCAGTTCAAAATGACATTTGACATAAAATTTTAACTAAGTTTATCATTGACATGATAACGCTTGAACAGCGAATGCGGTTGGCTAAAATAATAAAATAAATTGTGGAAAAAAAAGTGATTATCATAAATTAAGTCTACTTAGGATATCGATACGAAGAACTGTCATCGTTTATTTATTTAAAAAATATATTATGCTTCCAATTGAATTATTAGACTATTTTGAACATCAAATATAAAAAAGTATAAATGGTTTATATTGTGAGCCATCTTCGTGAAGTTAAGTTTTACCCCTGATGATGCTGTAAAAAGCGAAACCATTCGGCTATTTCAAAAAAATATTTTTTAATTATCTGTGAAAAAGTACATGTGTTTTGAATTAAAACATTAATATGAGATGATAAATATAGAATAGATCATCAAACTGATTAGTTTAAATATAAATGGTACGTTTGCAGCGAGTGCACTATGTTTACAAAGTTCCAATAAATCTAATAAAAAAAGTGTAAACAACACCGCAGTTTTATTTTACCCATTGACGAATTACAAAATATAATATCGCATTCAATTTTAATATAATTAAAACGTAATAATAATTCCAAATGGAGTTTCACCAAATGTCGACGAGAAAAGTGTACAATATAATATGGTAAATTGATTATATAATAATCAATTCTATGTAATATAAACGTAAGTAAAAAAAAGCATGTTAGGTACTTACTATCAATTTGAGACACATCTGGGACACGACAATGGCGAGCATAACCGTCATTAAGGTAGGATATTTACAAAGTCAATTAGAATTAGGCCATCTATATTTGGAACTTATTTCAACACTCCGGCGTTGTTAACACTGACATAAAATATTAAGCCTTGCAACTATACGACATGCAATAAATACAGAAATTTAGAATATAGATGTGATTTGTGCATAATTAAAGCCATTTTTTTATCTTTAGAATGTACCGTTACGTTAGGCAATATCTATCACATAATAACTTAAGACTACAACCTCCTATGTTTCCGAGCGTTAGTTGACACAAAAGTCCGAGCACGCGGTCAAAAATTAACTTACTAAAAGAAAAAAACGTTTAGAAATCATAGGAAAATTAGTTTTATGACATTACAAGAAATACGTTTGGACATACCAGTAAAAAAGGGATTGGATTGCGAGTTGGTAAACTTTGTACGTTTATCACTTTATAGTGTTACATATTTAAATAATGTTTAATTTTTTTTTTCATATATTTTTTGATGGTAAGAGACAACCGTGGCCCATAGACACCATATACGTTGTAGATGTTACACTGTCTGTGGTCGAGCTGTTAGACCTTATGTTCAAGCCTTCGGACCGAAACACGACATTGATTTTGATGGAATGCTGATAATTTTGATGAATAAAGCTTGTGTCAAAAATATTTTATACGAGGCTATTTTTGAAAAGAAACATTCATTCATTCATTCATTCATTCCAATCCAATTTCACATAACGTAATATTAACCAATATGACACCTATTAGCTAGCTGACACAGCAAACTTCATACCACCAAACGCCATATATTCACAGCTAACTAAAATAACAGTTTCTACAGGAAAAATCTTGTTTTTTTTTCTATGTTTCTTGAAATTTATCTAGTTTTCCACAACAACCTTCCTCGGACTTTTTAAAACAAAAAGAAATCAACCTAATCGGTTCAGCCATTCTCGAGTTCCGCGCTTAAGACAGTGAGCGAACAATTTATATAGATACTCAGGTAGATTTGTGACAAACCTCGACTTATCACCGTCTCCAGTTTTAAAGTCCATCGTTTTGCAGAGTAAACACAAAACCAAGTAATTAGGATTGATACGGTAGGAGTTCTTTAATTTAATAAGAACTATTCGCACACACCCTGTATTTAGGTCCCTGTATGTGATACAGGGTGTGTGCCCTTTAGACAGTCTGTACATCCGCAATCCAACGCCCATACTATTTCTAAACGTTATTTCTTAGAGACATTATAACCGGACATCTTTTCGTTCAGAAAAATTAATATAAGAGATACATGTAAAGAACTTTCTTGTTCCTATCGACAATGGGTAATTAAACAATATTGTAAACTCGAAGATATCTGTCGGGATGCGTGCTCCGTCTAATTAATAACTAAGCTTAAACTTTTGGTCGCCAGTATCAACTCACAGACCAAACTCGTCAGTTTAGTCGCGATATTAAGAAAATCAATTTGGCCACCAAAATCTTCACATACAAACTTAGACACTACTAAGACAATTTTTAAAAATCCACACTATACGTCTCTAGCGTGTTTAGTTGTTTGTACAATATCTCACCACAGTTTTAAAATGACGTCACACAACAGATTAAAAACTAGGGACGTTGCGAGTATTCATCCGTAAAGATTAGGACATCTGCATCCACAATAATCAATGAGGATGTTCATACGGACGTGTATGTAAAACTAGTTTCGACAGGAAACAGTGCAGGACCGACCAATGACGCGCGACCGCACGGAGCGGCGACCAATGGGAGCGAACTAATGGTGACAAGAACCGACGTTGTAATTTGTGGTGCAGTTCTTTATTCAAACAAAATAAAAAATATCGTCACGCCCATATACAATTACGTAAATATGCACCCACGATTAGCCGACGATATTAGGTCTCATGATATGACAAGTGGCAAGTCCGTCGCCATATCGAGGACAAATCCAACCTCAGGCAATAAGAATCGAACGAAAGACACCGACTCCACCTAACCTATAAATATATTATATTATTTATACAAGATCAACAACCGCAACATCCCTAATATAAAACTGTCTATAAAGCTAGCCCTTAAAATAGTTATCTTATTTCCCATTGGTTAATGATCAACTATTTTAGGCCTAGTCATTTTCAAACTCACCATCATCACCACAGTGAGATATGTTATTAACCTAATATTTAATATTAGAACCTCTCAATATTCAACAACAAAAATATTTTTCAAATAAAATACTTAATATAAAAATTATGCTTACATACTTAATCATTATAAATCAATTTTGAGTCAAGTATTAAAATATTAGACGACCAGATGGAATAAAAAATATTATTATATCTTATTAATAAAATACTTATAAGAATACAGGATAAATGCTCTACCCCACTACGGTGTGTTTAATTATCGACTGATGTTGTTAAAGGGTATCATAATACCTCAATATCGTGTTACCGCACTAGTGGGATAGAGTTTCAAAAACACATTAGCACTTATGTGGCTTAAGCATCTACAACTATAGAAACACTGCACACACTCACATCCTCTTAAAAGCGAGCGTAAAACTTTAAACAATTTATATACAAATTGTAAATAAAAAGCCTATTAGCAATACACAACCATATCAAAATCTGGTTGATAATGAATCAAGAATATCCATCAAAACCATTTATAACCCATAACAGTACATAGCAAGATTTTCTATCTGTGTGTTTGTAATATTTTGGAACAAACGGTATTGATGAACATAATTTTTAAATATTATGCTTTAAAATACAGGCTGATAAAAAATAAAACAGATATACGTTTTTGTCATTCACTAACTCTACAGGAACAATACTGAATATAGGCATAATTAGCCAGAAGTTGGGGTTTTTGTACTGATTGGACACATACTTGCGACATAATATCCGTGTACATACGACAAAGCATTTCTCATTAGTGTTATTAATTAATTTTTAAATAACAAATAATGAATATTAAAAAAAATTAATAATATTCATATTTACTGTTAATATTTATATATCTAGGGCAATAAATTATAATATAGATGTTGAAGAGCGAAGTATTACAGACTCAATAGGAGATTTCTTAAAATAATGAACTAATGAATTTAATAACTAAGAATTATATTAATGAATAAAAAGTATTATTTTTTAATATGACACATACAACCAATCAAACAAATTCCATGGGTTGGCAAATTTTAAATAGAAACACCGTATTTAATGAGTCAATTAATATAAAATTCCATGAAAATGATAGGCCTTTCGCTAGGGGACGAAACACAAGACAATATTTAATTTAATTCAAAACTGAATGTTTTATTTTTTATCAAACCGTATCTAGACCAGCCTGTATATCAATATTACAAAGCCGAAGATATGTTTCACAAAAGGTACACAGTAACGGCCAACCGACCGCGATATAACTCTGTACATATACAAAAATATATTAACTACGTAAAAATATGGCTCTTGATGCAATATAGTGTACAGGAAACTTTGGTTACGCGGTTTTGACGCATATACACAATAGGGCAAAAGTAGACAAATACTATTTTAAATGAAGCAAAATTTCAAAAAAGGACGACTTTAATTCCAAGATTGCGTTATCTAGAGAAACAAAAAGCAGACAAACCAGGAAGTACCTTCTTTCAAACAGAATATAAAATTTTAAAAATCAGTTCAGTAATAAGTTCAAAATTAATTCAAATAATAAGGTTTTTTTTTCACTGCACATTTTTTCTATGATTCGCATTCGAATAAATATGTTGCATTACTCAAAAATTGATTGGAGAAACATTAATAAGAACATATCCTAAAGGTTTGTGGAGTCAAGTATGGTCAAGTCTGCTATTACAAAAACATTAAATTATGCGTGCTATATTAGCAAAATATTAGTGGTTATGAAGATATTATATTAAAAGTGTAGTAGGTACAAGCAAAAAGGCGGTAAATCTTGATTATTTTTGTTTTGACATTTTCAATTAAACAAAATATAAATTATTATTATTATAATTATTACTCGTAAAATATTAAATTAAATTATTATTACTCTTATTGAACTACATTTTGTCTACTTTCGCCACATGTTTTATGTTTTAATTATGTACATTAACATAAATATATATTCAATATGGAATGTGAACGATCACATGAAGATATAAAGCCGTTTTGAAATTGCTACACATTTAGATTTCATTTTAAAATATAGCAGTAAAATCTGCGTCAACAAAAATGGCACAAAATTATCGTAATTATAACATAATAATATGAACTTTGTACACGAGACGTTCGATGTTTCACCAACAAGACTAAGTACAATTATTCTAATGCAAAATTAGTACTAAGCGCTTCCCCCACCACTGCCCTTATACACTTATATTGCTGGTACATCCACTGCCGCCAACTAAACTTATTTTAAGTTATCGCTATCTTCTTTCAATGCAAGTAAAAGAAAGAGACAAAGGACTTTCAATTCAGTTAGGTTAGTTTGTATGTGACATTTCCACAGATGTTTAGTCTATGCCTCGGAAATGTCAATTAGAAGCAAAAATAAAAATTAAATTGTTCTGTTTCGTTTTTTATTTCATGGGAAAATGATTTTCACTTAAAATAAGTTTAGCTATCGTGCAGAAGAATTATCACCGTAGATCTGTATACGATAATCAAATGGGTGATATTGTATTATCAACACAACTCATTGATTAGTTAGAAGCAAATATCTATGCAGGGAGAGGGAAAAAGCAAAGCATATATATCGCCTTCAGAATGATATGGACTTTATTCGAAAATCCTTACTATGGAATCCTTCCTTTTATCCTAATGATGTCAAGATTTGTACGAAATCAAACAAAATTTATATACGCAGAAAACTTTTTAAATATGACGGTTTTCATATTTCATCGCTGATTTTTCTAATCCTCATTCATAAGTTACATCCTTATCATTCGGAAAGTTCTATATATTTTTTACAGTGGGTCATTATCAATAATGTTCTAGACTAAATTCAAAATCTAAACATATCACTATGCAGAGTGCACTACATAATTTTATGTTAATATAAGGAAAAAATCCACAATCAATATTTTTTATAGTAGCTAATTAAATCATTATATATCATTGCGTGATATTTAGCACATATATAAAAGCAATATTATATATAGAAAAACAAACCACCATATCATTTTGATGTTCCATAATATTTTTAATAATTTATTAAATTAGAATTAAAAAAATAGAAGCTAGCGGTGATTGGTGGTGGACTATATTACAGAATTAATTTGCAATAGTCATTATAGAAGTAGCACAATGAGTAATTACGAAACGGAAAGTGAATAATAACAAATGCATTAAGTACATCAATCCAAAATATCTGTCTCATTACTTGGTCAAAGCAATAAGTAAACTAAAAAAAACAATTTAAGTAGCTCATACAAAATGATTAACTGATAAAAAATATATACATAGATTACATCTGTGCACGATATTTAATAAAAACTAAATATACAGAAGAAAATTTTGATCAAGAACACAATGTTTGACCAAGGACAAGTACCTACTGGATAGACTTAAGAGCGTCGATTAAAAGACTTAATAATGATGACAGTATGCGTTCTATCTTTCTATTCTCTTGGTACCAGTATATAGCTGTTTTTATATTAATTGAACCTGGATTATTTATTAAAGAAGAACAATATTTTTATTACCTAACAAATTTGCAATTTTTTCTATAAACCAAGCAATAATCTTAAATAATTTTCCGACTCGCACTCGATAGTCTGTGTCATCATGAATACTCTATTCGACTAGCCCGATGTACAGTATCGAAATTGTAATTTAGGTTTTTTCTCTCTTCGTCATAGCCTTGTCCCGTATTATATCAGATGATATCGGAGTTGACCACCTAATCTCGGGGATTTCACTAAGATACCAGTTTTTAAGCAAAGCGAATGCCATCTGACCTCTGCAGCCCAGAAGGGCCCAACAGCAAAAGGGTCTAATCTAGGTTTATTTTTATTTTATTTTTTATAATTGTCACACCAACAAGATATACACTACAAACTTTCTAAGAGTAGGCAATACATAAATTAGTGCTCAGTGATACCTCTTTTATAGGTGTAAACTACATGAATATTGGCTCAAGAACTAGGCCCAAACCTAGATTAGGCCGAATTCAATGAATCCGGTTTTCCTCGCGATGCTTTCCTGCCCCATAAGAATACTCAGAAAATGTACATAAGTTAGAAAAGTTCAATGGAACATGGCGGGGTTAGAACTTGGACTTCCCAAGTGGAAGTCTGAAGCACGTACCGCTAGACAACCGAGGGGCTTTATCTTGCTGTTACTTATCCTATTTTCAGTATATTTTCTTATTTTGTTTTCATTACGAACATATACTGAAAACGGAAAAATAAGTGGAAGAAAAAAAATCTTAATTTCAATTTGAGTGGTGTACTTCGAGACAGTTTTGTCTATTTTTGTTTCCTTACAAGTTTGTATAAAAAAAATCACATTTAGAGACATCGAATGTGACTTTTCAATTTGTCTCCTTATACATATATTAAATATTATAAAATACAAATAAATATCTGTTGCTAATTATGATGAAGTCATTTGCTTGTGATATATGTGTTAGTTCATAAAAAAAAATATTAAAAAAAAACTGAACGTCGTTTGGCGTGTACGGACCCTTGGACCAAGGAGATGGTCAAATATTCAGGTTTTCATCATCATCATCATCATTTTACCTTAAAAAATATAAAAACTTCCAAATGATATATAAAAACCATTTCAATGTTCAAGCTTACTTACGTCTTTACAATTGTATATTCAGCAATCATTAACCTTAACATTGTATAACCCATACGTAAATGTCATTAAAAATCCTTAGTCCGTGGTACCCCCCCCCCCCACGTGTCCCGGTGCCCCCCCCCCGCGCACTCCCGCGCCCTCTACACTTGCGTCACACAGTGAGCCAACTTCTCCATTTCCGTTTGTAGCGCTTGACGTTTGCTAGTCTCTATCTTTAATTTGTAATTTAATTCATCAATGGCAGCTGTGAACTTGGAGTTTTGTATTTCTATTAACTTCTCTAGATTTAATATCTGCAACATATAATGAACGATACGATATTGTACATTGAAACAAAAAAAAAATATCATCACGTCTATATCCCTAAAGGGTAGGCGGAGGTACGTACTTATGCACCCACGATTAGCCGACGATATTAAATTCCACGTTGTGACAGGTAGCAATTTCGTCGTCATATCGGTCACAAATCCAATCGCAGGCAAAATTATGTTTTCAAATATAGTGAAAAAACTCGTAACAAGTTCCTTCACCCGAGATCTCATGCGACAAAATCATGCGTAAAAAGTAGAAAGCTTAGAAAGACTACGTTTTATACTACGTAGTGAACATTATCAACAACTTTGTTTCAACTCACCCTCGTGTTCAGTTGGGCTATCAGAGCCTCCGAACTCTCCTGTTTGTCAAGTTTGACCAGGTTTTTCCTTTCGAGGGTTCCGGAGCTCTTCTCCACGGTCTTCTCGGGCACTTTCTCCTTCTGCACCGTTTCCGACAGCGTCATAGTTTTCTCGACCGTGGTGGAGGAGAACCTAGCGAGGGCGGGCTCGGGCGCGGGCGGGCCGGAGGGCGGGGCTGTGGGCGGGGCTGTGGGCGGC
>DVZL01003291.1:0-14163 GCA_018236625.1 Lasaia peninsularis
AACCGTAAAATCGGCTATTGCCGTTTTCAATTCTGAAATAGGCGTCACACTATGTCCTGACCTTACCACACCCAATATCACTGTGGTAACCATAAACTTAGGCGCTTGGAAGGTTAACCTGGTCTCTGTCTACTTTGAGCCGGACTTGCCTCTGGACACTTACCTGAAACATATCCACAAGATCGGTATCAAACTCGGTACTGACTACTTACTTGTAGGAGGCGACGTCAATGCCAAGAACTCCTGGTGGGGGGGAACCACGACCGATGCCAGAGGAGAAATAGTGATGGGAACATTGGATGAGCTGGGACTTCATCTGCTCAACACAGGCGATCATCCCACATATGATACATTTAGAGGAGCACGCAGTTTCTCAAGCTACATTGATGTAACTGCGTGCTCAACTAAATTACTGGACAGGATAGAAGATTGGAGAGTGGACGGAGGAATAACCAGTTCCGACCACAACGGCATTATGTTTAAAATTCAACTGAGTAAATGCGGTGCCATTGAGGTCTCCAGGACAACACGGAAATTTAACACAAAAAAAGCGAACTGGATCGAATTTCGCGAGAAATTCGACCAATTACTAACAAAAAACGAGCTGAACCTGGAAACTATAAATGACATTGCAGATACCCAGCATATTGAGGATGTAATATCTCGTTACACCCAGGCAATAACTGAAGCATGCGACGAAGCCATGCCCAAACTTAAGAAAAAGGAAAAGAGCAGGTTACCGTGGTGGTCGGAACATCTAGACAAACTAAAAAGGGAGGTGAAAACACTTAAAAATAGAATCCCAAGAGCGGCAGAAGTAAGGAGAGCTGGAGTGATTAAAACATATTTGACAAAAAAAGAAGAATATGAAAGTGAAGTGAAGAGATCTCAGATAGAAAGCTGGAAGGACTTTTGCCAGAAGCAGGATAAAGAAAGCGTTTGGGATGGGATATACAGGGTGATCGGACGAACTAAAAGGAGAGAGGAAGATATACCACTTGAGATGGACGGAAAAAATCTAAGTCCCAAGGAGTCTGTTAATCTGTTAGGAGAAATATTTTACCCCAAAGATAGCAGAGATAAAGATAACGCAGAGCACCAGCGCGTCAGACTCCTAGCGGATACTACCAACACAATAGACACAAGTGAGGCCATGGATCCACCTTTCACCTTGGATGAACTACAGACCACTCTCTCGACGTTCAATCCCAAAAAAGCCCCAAGTGCAGATGGATTGACATCGGATATTTGTAGCCAAGCAATCAATACAAACCCCCAGCTATTTATAGCATTGCTTAATAAGTGTTTGGAGTTGCAGTACTTCCCAATCCTATGGAAGAAAGCGACGGTCATCATATTGAGAAAACCAGGCAAGGACAATTATCGATCTCCCAAGTCCTACAGACCAATAGGCCTGTTGCCTATACTGGGCAAGATACTAGAAGAAATGGTCGTAAAAAGAATGAGACACCACATCTTGCCCAATATGAGTACGCGCCAGTTCGGGTTCATGCCACAAAGGAGCACCGAGGACTCCCTCTACGTCCTAATGAAACATATAAAATCTAAATTGAACGACAAGAAAATTACTACTATAATATCATTGGACATAGAGGGAGCCTTTGACAGCGCCTGGTGGCCAAAGATTAGAACTAGACTGGCTGAGGAAAAATGCCCGATAAACATCAGGAGACTTATAGACAGTTACCTCAAAGACAGGAGTGTAACGATACATTACGCGGGAGAGGAGCATAGCAGAATTGCTGAAAAAGGGTGCGTGCAGGGATCAATAGGTGGTCCACTACTGTGGAACATCCTATTGGATCCATTGCTCAAAGAACTCGAAATCAGAAATCACTATGTTCAGGCTTTTGCGGATGATATCGTGCTCGTTTTTGATGGTGACACTGCCGAAGACATCGAAAAAGTCGCAAATGAGGCATTGCAATACATCTGGAAATGGGGGATCGATAATAAACTGAAATTTGCGCCAAGTAAAACCAATGCGATGACCGTTACTCGAAAGTTAAAGTTCGATAAGCCCAGACTTATCATGGGAGGAACCCCAATTAACGACGCCAAGGAAGTAAAGCTACTAGGGTTGACGATTGACAATAAGCTTACCTTCAACGCTCATAACGACAACATCTGCAAGAAAACGATCGCGATCTACAAGCAGTTGACGAGAGCTGCCAAAATAACCTGGGGACTTCATCCTGAAGTTCTACGGGTTATTTATTTGGCGATAGTAGAGCCAGTTTTGCTATACGCAGCGAGTGCCTGGGCACCAGCTGCTGAAAAACTGTGCACTAAGAAAAAACTAGGAGCAGTACAACGGGGATTCTTGCAAAAGATCTGCAAAGCATACAGGACAGTGTCCTTACACTCCACGCTAGTTTTAACCGGTTTACTGCCCATCGACCTAAAAATCAAAGAAATGGCATCCCTGTATGAACTCAAGAAGGGCTATTCATCATCCGAATTGAGTGGAAGAGAAGTGGAGCAGAAAGCCTCACCAACTAAAGCCCCGCATCCAGCCGAGCAGATAAACCTGGAGATCCATCACCTGGAAGATGCTGAACAGTACGCAGGAAGTAAGCATATACCAGTTCGCTTCTTCACAGATGGCAGCAAGATTGACGGCCGCGTTGGAGCCTCGATATCCATTTGGAATAGTGAGGCAGAAACAAAAGCCGTCAAGCTTAGCATGCCATCCTACTGCACTGTTTACCAGGCGGAGCTGTTGGCGATCTGCGAAGCCACAAAAATAGCCCTTCTTAGGAACGAAGAATCGATGGCAATAATGGGTGATTCAATGGCAGCACTTCAGACAGTCTCGAAAGCGGGTTCATTCCACCCATTAGCCATGCAGGCCAGAGAAAATGTGCGTTTATTGAAACAGCAAAATAAAATAATTACGTTTTATTGGATAAGGGCACATGCTGGCCTGGAAGGCAACGAGCGCGCTGACGAGCTGGCGAAGGACGCAGCGAAAAACTCAAAAAAGAAACCAAATTATGACTTGTGCCCAATTTCATACGTCAAAACCGTCCTTCGTGAAAACTCCATAAATGAGTGGAATAATAGATATCTGAGTGGAGAAACGGCACAAGTCACAAAAATTTTCTTACCTAACATCCCCGACACATACAAACTCGTACGCAAAATAACACCTTGCGGCATCCTAACCCAAATATTGACAGGTCACGGTGGATTCTCCGAATACTTGTATCGCTACAAGTGTAAAGAGAATCCATCGTGCATTTGCCAGCCTGGATGCGATGAAACCGTGATGCACGTACTCCTAGAGTGCCCAATATATGCTTTAGATAGATACAAGATAGAAAATGTAATAGATACGAAATTAGTAGTAGAAAATTTAAGTGACATAATGTTTAGTAAAAATAGAGACAAATTCCTAGAATACTGTATAGAAATAGTAAAAAAAGTAAATAAAAGAAATAAATAAAAACAAGAGAAAACAGTAGAAAAAGTCTGCGGCGACTCAGCCGGAGGAACGAGAAAAAAAAAAAAAGCTACAACTTAGTTAATTAAAACTTAAGTTTTAGCGCTGATGCTGCTGGCTTGGCTATTTAAAAAATCATTTTCAATTCTAAGCTATATGTGAAAAAGTACATATTGTGTTTCTAATTTTAAATATGCATATGTGAAAGTTTCTTCAAGCGTCAACGATTAATAATATTATAGAATACAGTTTAACAATTAAAAGATTAAAAAAATTGCATGTAAAATTAGAGATTGTAAAAAAAATATTAACAAATGAAATAGCCGCAAGAACCCTTCTGAACGGAAGTCTGACGTATAAATACATAAATAAAGTTACACCAAGTTTACATATTATATACATACATAATATCTTCACGCTAGGTCTCTTGCGTAGTAAGCAGAGAGTGTCGAGTGCTAAAAGTCACGACCCCTACATACCTGTCTAGCTTCCTTTACATTCATCATTCTCATTTACATTTTTTTTTGTTTTCAGGCTTCTGCACCCAGTGGGGGAAAACGGGATCCACCTTCAGAGACTCCGCTGTTCGTCTGTCTGTCTCTCTATTACCAGACCGTATCTCATGAACCGTGATAGTTAGAAAATTGAAATTTTTGCAGATGATTTCTGTTGCCGTTATAACAATAAAAATTAAAATATAGAATAAAGTAAGTATTTTAAAGCTCCCACACTACGAACAATCTGATCCAAACGATAAATGTCGCTATCCATAATTAGATCCCGGTAAAGACTACGAGTAGTCACCCGGTATGACGGTGTATACTCAGAATATTTAATTACATGATGACCTCAAAATAAATAATTGCAATGGATTTATTTATATAAAACATAGTGTATTTTACCGATTCGGTACGGAACCTTACTAGCGCGAGTCCGACTCGCACTTGCATTTCTTTCGGAATGACAAAGAAACCTGAAGTTTGTGTGTTTTTCTTAAGATGTAAGATTAATAACTGGAACTAACGCTATAGATAGAAAGGACACCGTTAATAAACTTATCTCATCGAGTACCTACTAATATGATCATGTACGAGTATGTAATGAGTGAGGTGGTAGAGTTTTTTGCAACGACTCGCCCCGATTGGTACCACCGCCTTACCTATTCCTGCCACAAAAGCGTCAGTGCTCGCCATTGTCGCATTCTGGTTTTGAGGGTAGGGTAGCCGGTAAACTTTCTCACGCAATAGGCTTACCATCCTAGCCTCAGGTTGGTAAAGCACCATTTCCACCTCTGGTGTCTTTAGGCGACGTGTATTTCTTACCATCAAGAAATCCGTCTGCTTGTTTGCCTTCCAATATCATAAAAAAGAGTATTATTGTCGAATAAGGAACTAAGAAAAGGTTACGAAAAATGGAAAATACCGGCGTTCTTAGTATAGAATTGACCAGATTTTTTTTCTAGGCAGCTCTTGGAGGCGAGCATAATTTAAATAGGTCATTATCAACAATACCAGTGCGGTGTAACAGTTTGTTTTAGTAGGGATCCACCGTTTTATATATTCTTGCCGCCATTATAACACTGCAGCTGTCATGTTCTGGTCTAGGAGGCAAAATATGCTTTGACTAAAGACCTCAATGTATGCTTGTCCGCTGTCATATTGGTATCAGTGGATAACGATTTTATTTATTATACTCATACAAAAATCAATCTTTATAGATAGAGTAGTATTATCTATCACTAATATAAATCATACAAACACAACAGATATTGGCAGGTTTTTTATTTATTTTTATTTATTTAATTACTTTTTGTAGATCAAAAAATATTAAAAAAAAAATGATATACAAAAGGCGAGCTTAATGCATATAGCATTCTCAACCAGTAAATCTTCGGATCGATAGAAAAAAAGAAACAATAATCCTTATACTAAGGTTTCTCTTTGGCTAATCGATTTTTTTAGTTTTACTATTGTGCTGGTACTCGATAAAGTTATGTTTATTTACGTCACTCCCCTGGTTATTATTATAATAATAATGCATTGTTCAAAACGTTATCTAAACAGAAATATAATTATCAAACCCTACAAGTAATCTCCCATTTAATAAAGGAAATTTATCAACCTTATAAATACAGGCAAAGTGAGGGTCGCACTCTCACACGAAGGGTTTCGCACCATTATTGGTAAAACAAATAAAAAAAATATTATTTTTTAAATATCGTCACGCCCATATCACTAAAATGTTAAGCATAGGCACAAAAATTCATTGGTGGATACAAGACCAGATTCAAACCTGAACCACCAAAACGGAAGTCCGAAACGCAAACCACTGAGCCAACGAGGAAAAAATGGCCATTGTATGGAACTCCTTATAAATATTTATTTTATCTTGGTTTTAATATTAGTTGTTATATCAACAAATACATAATCTATGAATTTTTCAACTATCCAGCTATCACGGGATACAGCCTGGTAACAGACAGACATGCAAACAGTCAGACAGACACATAAATGTACAGAATCTTGGTAATTTGTCCGTTTTTACCTTTGGGTGCGAAACCCTAAAAAGAGAACATGTTTTAAGAAATGCATTATCTGAGAAACTAATTCTAAAATACACCAAACGAGTTTCAATGTATGTCTAATACATTTTTTGTGTTTACTTTCGATTGTTGGCGTCGGGCTGTCTATGGTGTTTTGTTGCAGCTATTAGAGAAAGTGAATTAGTTTTAGAGGCCACGTCTGTGTGATTAATGATATACCTTCAACTAATTCAAAACGAATTCATTAAATTGAATGTTTGAGTGGCTGGTCTATCTGTATTTATAGGTTATATATACATTTTAGTGAGTGCACAGAAGCTTCATAGCCTGGTTCCATCAGTCCCTTTTATCACCGTAATATTAGCCTAACTGGGACTCAGTACCGTCCATACTAAGTAGACATTCAAAGAACTAGGACTTCTTACGCCTCATCTTTTATCATTTGCATCACTAAAAATTGGAACTGTCTCCCAAAGCAGTGTTTCCAGAGAAATACAACTTAGCTGCCGTTAAATTTAGAGTGAATAGGATTAACATTTTTGACCCTAGTATCACTTTCCATCAGTTGGGCTGTGAAAAACGTTAAAAGGATTTTAACTATGTAGTAGTAGTAGGTTGGGTTTTCATACATCTTCAAGCCATGTTCCATGTGCAGTGGGCACAGAGTATCGAGTGCAAAGTGTCACGATACCCACGAAATTGCCCAGCTTTCCTACATTGATTACTCTTTTCCTATAAACATAGTGGTTTCGGAGATTCTTGGCATTATCCTTGGATAATACGCCAGCTATTGAGCCGTAGAATGTTAACCTAGTTTTCTCCATCTGATGTATGTTTTGTCAATCTTTAATATTTTCTCACTAAAACGAGTGCGGTCTGCAAGCGTTACTAAACAAATATTTTGGAGTGCACGCATTTCTACCGCATTTATTCTACTTTCATGCTGCTTCTGACATATCCAACTCTCACTACCATAAGTATATATAAGTAACACTGGGATAAAATATATAATAATAAAATAAAAATATCGTGATGCAAACATTCGGGAAGTTACACAGCATCTTTTTGTCCAGAATACCGCAGTCCTTAAAAACCAAAGTTTTCAACCAGCGTGTGCTACAAGTGATGACCTACGGTAGCTATGGAAAGGACTCGGGGTTTCTCTACGCGATCGAATCAGAAATGAGAAGATGCGTAGACGAACTAAAGTAACCGACGTAGCTCTGCGTGTTAGCAAGCTGAAGTGGCATGGGCAGGGCACATCGCTCGAAGAACCGATGGCCGATGGGGCAAGAGGGTTCTAGAGTGGAGACCACAGACTGGCAAGCGCAGCGTAGGACGTCCACCAACCAGATGGAGCGACGATATAGTGCTGATCGCAGGAACCCGCTGGATGCAGGCCACCTTTGATATGATGTTCAGCAGTGGGGGTCCTATGGGCTGAGATGATGAATACTAAAACAGAATAAAATAAATATTTACAGGGGGCTCCGATACAAAATGTTTTTTTTTTGTTATTTGACAGATTACAGAACTCTCGTGCTTGAATTCGTGTGGGATTTAACTGATTATATGTGTATGTACCTACTAGTGGTGCACTTCAAATTTCCATTTCAGTAGAACAGGTTCGAACCCCACCATGTACCAATGAGTATTTGTAACTTAAGTACATTTTCTGAATGCTCTTACGGCGAAGGAAAACATCGTGAGGAAACCCGGATTCATTGAATTCGACCTAATCTAGGTTTGGGCCTAGTTTCTCTTTTGGGTTGCATAGGTCAAAAACTGCAGGCTTGTGGATGTTCCCTACCATCAGGAGAGCCTTTGTTCGCTGTCTTATCCCATAAAAAAGTAGGTAAATATAAATTCATTGAAATATTTAAATATATTCAACCAAACGGCCACACAGCGTGTGATGTGAATGTTAAATTCTACATAATTTTTGCACAAATGACAGCGTTTACTGTCCACAGTAAGCACTGGCAGCACGTTATCTAGTCAATTATTTGCATATCTTGCCTTCTTTAATGTAATACCGCCATATTTCGTTCAGAACCGCCTCTCTCTTCCAGCCAATGTGCGTACACCGAGATAATGATACGCAAAATTACCCCCAACACTGAGGAAATTGCCAGTTGTTAGCGCATGTATCTGTTTACAAAGTATATAGCGGCGTATCTAAAAGAAATATGTACTAACTAGCTGTAGCGACGACTTCGTCCGCGCTAAGTATAATTCCAAAATAAAAATAGCCTAAGTTACTCATTATATAATACATATTATCAGTTAAATTCCTCTCAAAGATTTCAGCCATTTTAGAGATTAGTCTGAACAGTCAGACAAAACTTGTAAAGATAATATAAACATATATGGAGTATACGTTTTTATGGTGAAATTTTAAGTTATATCACTTGATGTAATTATGACAATTGCAAAAGATGCTTGATTTCAAAATTATTGTCATTTCGTCTAGGAAAATAACTTTCTTTTCTAATTTTTAAGAGTGTTAATCATATTGTTATATATTTTATTTTGTTACTTTTACAAAAGAACCATAAATTATTATTTTGCAAATAAATGAAATTTGCGAATATTGAACCTAAGGTAACCTTACAAAACATAAGAGCATAAACGAAAAGGATATAGGTATTTCTTTTAGGCTTCTGTAATAAAAACTCAGTTAAGCATCTTTTAATCAACTTAAAAAAGTTTTCCATTCATCTGTATGTCTTTAATGTGTTTTTTTCACTAAAACTCTACTTCTTTGAATTATCAACAAAAAAACTACTTAAGTACCTAGCTGCGTCAGGAAACTGAAATTTCTGTCTGTTTTTTTGCAGTATTTATTACATTTAATGAATTTTCTCAATCGCTTGTAATTGATCTAATGGTACTGATGTTTCTGAGGTGATTGATAAGATCACAGAGGCACTTTATCAAGCGTATTGGGCGTCCGAGTTTGCAATGAGGTCCCTGGTTAAATTTTCTTACGACAATTTCATGGCAAGAGCAACTTATTTTGTGTTTTTTTTTCAATTTATCCTAAAAAAATAATTCCCAGAATGGGTTTGTGTCCGTTATGGCAACTTGCCACAATATGGGAATTAATATCAGCTAATATGTGCATTAATATACCTACTTCTGACCTCTTCCTATCACTTCAGTGATATAGGCATAACGATATTTAATACCTTTCTAAATACCTCCCTAGCTCGCAAGTAAATTCAAACCCTATTACTCTACGCGTCCTAGTGGCCAGCCCGCCCTCCGGCAAATTGCTCGGTAATTTTGTCTACAAATGACATAAATGACATGTATCGAGAGTCGGAATGTCATTTTGTAAATTACAGCGCCTTATTACAAGCTTGTAATAATTGGTTGGGACACGCAGCATCAGGAATGTCGTCTCCTCCGTCAGGATTTACATATTTTTATATTTTCTAAATAATCGCAAATTAAAGAGTGACGCGAACGTATTTCGAAATTGGTTTCATATTTTTTTAAATAACCCATTATAATAATTATTAATAAAGCTAAATAAAATATTGACAAAGCTAATATAAACTCATTTCATTAAAATTCATATGAGTTTATATTAGCTTTATTTGTTGATGTACAGAAGTTATTTTCCATAGACCATACAAGCGATATGACGCTTATCATATATATCATTCATTATAAGTGACCACCGGACAGGAAGGTAGAGTTACGGCGAAAAAATTCAGGGAGCTTGTCTTTTTTAAATAAATAATGCATAATTCCAGCGCCCGTAATTATGCCCCGTGTTGATCCGGGTCCACCTATCTCCCTATCACGTTACCAGGTTAACTGGATTACTACGAATATGGCCACTAGTGGTAGAGTGCTGTTCAGCAACTCGCACGGGTACATCCGCCTGACCTATTCCTGCCGTCATATATGATAAGTTGCAAGGCTATCGCTGCTCCGGGAACATTCCAATCCCGGGCAATGAAATGCTTACTCAGAAATTTGAAATTTATTACGTGGTTTTCTTTTACCTTGTCCTGCCACATATATTCCAGTCCGTACTGGAGATAGGACGGTGACTGGAACATTGATATTCATATCTTGGAGTATAAGCCTTGATATGGTAGGTATGTCATTTTACCCAAACAAGGGGTACCAATGCCATTTGGTCCACTTCCTTATCTCAAACATTAGACATTGATAACTAAAAATAAAACAAGAGTTTTCAGATTTCAACACATTCTTAGAGTCATTTATTCAAATTACAATCAACTATTTATCATTGAAACAAATTGACGTAAAATATACCTATTTTTACGAAAAAAGGAAATCCGTCTAAGTCAAAACTCGTAAAAGCTGAATTCAAAAAAAACCATTGTCCACATAAAACGGGCAAACAGACACGATTGGTGTCACCTCAGATTGCGAGTGGTTATTAAGCTACCCTCTACAGGTCATTGTGAGAACTGATAAATCTGTGATTTCGGTGAAAAGCAAGTGTGTCATTTTACCCGCCTATGTCATTTTGTACGCCTTTCCCATACGCCATATAACCTATGTTTATTCCTAATAACATTAGCTGTGCCTGTGCGACGAACTTTGCTCGGTCTTAACATAAGACCTATATATATTTATTTATTTATACCGAGATAGTCGGTATAACTAAACAAATATTATATATTTAATATATATTTAAACGTTTAAAAATATTAGATAAATGCGAGTATTTTTCATAGGTAATAGATACTACGACGTTACATTACTCTCGTCACACATACACACCGGTTTCGGAGACTCTTGACAAACGTCGGCACCTATAGCTAGGCATAAATCAAATTTATCTTTAATACAATAGGTAAACGGTGAGCATCAGCTACTATGATACAAGTGTATATTTTTATCAAATTAAGGCAAATAAGCTGATGAATATTCTGATGGTGAAAATAGGAAAATAACGACTACTCTACTCTCACTGGAATATGACCGTGACGAGCATTAATGATAAATCTGAACAATAAATAGATATAGGATCTCTTTTATTTATAATATTTTAATGAATGATAATAATTGTTGGCATAGATACTTATTTTAGAGAACGTTGTTGTAATAATACCATCTCTTAAACAATTTTGAATAACTTTCTTAAGATCTTGTAACACCTAGTATTAAGTAGCAACATTCAATGAATTAATTAATAGAAACTTTATTGCACACCAATAGACATACGTCTTTTAGAACATATTATAATTGTTCTTGTAGTAGACAGGCTTAAAAAAAACTAACTTGCAACTCCAGGCATAAAAATAAACACTGCCATCTAGTGTCAAATAGCATGACTAAGATTTCGATTGTAATGCCCACCATCTTGTAACCAGTGCTTGTACTAGTATTTTATGTTTCATATTATGCTTTTAAGACAGTTTTATATAATATATTTCACAGATAGCGCTAAAATAAAATTCTAATAAAAACAACTTTTAAATTTTATCTTGAATAAGATAAAAATACAAACAAGGATTACGGCGTCATTGTAAGACTAACTGTGATATCGTTGTTGAATGCATTTCTTGAAAGTATTTCCTTACACGTTTGCTATTTCAAATGTATTGTAAAAATGAATAGTTAGGTACTCGAAGTTTGACTAAGTACTTAAGTTGTTGATTGGTTTCGTAAGAGATTTAGAAATCAATACAATAATTATTATTTACAGCTGAAATTTACTATTATAAAATGATTGAGTTGCGTAATAATCAAAGCTAATATTGAAAAAAGGAAAGATTCGACTTTTACAGTTTATTGGGCTCCGAAATTATTAAATTGTTTACAAAAAATCTTTTACCTAAATCCTACATTATCCCTATTAAACAAAACTCATTGGAAGCCGAGACAAGTGACATATCTCAATATATCGTTGTAATCAAATCGTTGCTATCCAGGTAAACAATCGGGAATTTGTTCGCAACTGCTGTCTTGTTGTAACCGGATAAATACGGCCATGAAAGGATTTTATGCCAGACCGGATTTTTATATTTATCAAAGTTTACCTATAAATAATATTTTTTTGTTTGTAAGCTAACTTTAGATTAGACCTGACTTAATGTGAAACATTGAATTGTTCATCCCCACTCACCGGATTTCCGATTTCAAGCCCTGGTAACCTTAATTGTATCTTGCATTGGCTGACCATCTTCGATTTTTTTCTTGCTATATGAAGGATGTTGGTGCAATTTTCAAGCCTTATTTTACGAAATCAACTACGAAATCATCTGTTCGTAAAAAAATACCTTAAGCTGGAAACTGGAAAGTAAAATTAATATTTAAGGAGGCTCCCATACAACAAAGATGATTTTCTGCCAAGTTGTTTCCCGGTTATCAATAGATGGAGCTATGCATAATTAGATGTAGTGCGATCTAATTACTTTATGACGCGTGACGCATATAAATTTATCATCCGATCGGATCGCGGCCTCTAAATGAGGTAGGTAAAACGACGATCTTCTGCTGACCTGTAATGGAAGCTTTAATTTAATATAGCTCCAGCTTTCATATATTTCCAACAATTCATTAACAACACAAAGGCTGCATGCATGCGTTAATTAAGAGTATGCAGCTTAAACGAATATCGCGACAAACTGAGAGTATTCAATATTTATTTTAATTAATATTTTCCAAGAGTCCAAAATGTTTAAATATACAGCTTTATTTAAAGATAGCTGTTGCCCGTGACTCCGTCTGTGTGGGCTATAATCACGACACAACCTATATCATGTCACACGTAAAGCCACATGCAAAAGACAGTATTTATATAGCAAAAACAGTCTGTCAACTATGTTCTATCCAACAAAAAGCGATGAAGATCCAAAGCGATGAGAAAACATCTTAAAATTCGAAGGAAAATACTAAAAACGACAATTTGATTTTTCCAAACAAACTGTTCTTACCTGTCAAACGTATGATTGATGTATATATGTATCCAGTGAAACAAAGTTCACCGGCTCGGCTAGTAATGTATAGAATCGCAAATACTTGACAATGTGTAGTTTTAAGTATATTCCCTTTCCTATGGAAACCTCTTAAGCAAACGAAATAAAAAGTAGGCAATAATCTCAATCAGATAGTTAGGTACCTGGCTAAATATCGTCTTGTCTTAGATACTCTGATGATGATGATGAGAATGATGATGATGAATTAATGATCAGTACGTTGAAAGATTCCTGTACATTCCGGATTTCATTTTATGGTACGTACAACTTAAAACCTACGACTTGGAAAACTTTACAGTATGTTTTGTAAAGTATGCTCTATTCAACAAAAAATAATAAATAAAATTGGACGCGCGTTCCTGAATTATAGCCATATTTAGATAGATTTTTGACCTCTCCGATGGAATCCCTTTAACGGGATAAAAGTAGCCTGTCTCGGAACATAGAGTACCCTGTTGCCAAATTTCGTCTCAGTCAGTTCAGTAGTTTTAGCATGAATTGCGGGCGGGATACAGACAGACAGACAAAACAGCCCATTTTTTTAAAATATCATCAATGTATACACTTCACTTTCATATATTTTTATTATCAGTATGGATATTCCTTGTTAATATCATCTGTTGTTAAATTGTAATATTATATCAGCTCGTAAGAGGCGAGCACAGGGTCTATTGTCACTAACACCGTGATATTATTTAGGTAGTAGAGTCTTCCAACGACTCGCCCGGATTGGTACCACCGCCTTAACTATTCCTGCCACAATAACGTCAGTGCTCACCATTGTCATGATCTTGTTTGCGGAGTAGGGTAGCCGGTAAACTTACTCACGTAAGAGGCTTACTATCGCAGCCTCAGGTTGGCAACGCACCATTTCCACCTTTAATGGAATATAGACGACGTGTATTTATTTATTACCATCACGAAATCCGCCTACTTGTTTGCCTTCCATTATTATAAAAAAATATTTATATCAAATCCATGAAGCTAGTATTATCTGGAGATTACATTCCCAATTAAGCTGTCCACAATCTTAAGCATTTCATAGAGCCAACTATCCCACTCTTAGAAGGCTGGTTTGTTTTGACGTTGTCCAACTTAGAAAGACTTATAATAATAATAAATATTACTGGACAAATTACACAAATTGATCTAACCCCAAAGTAAGCAAATTATATGCTTGTGTT